>JAJEJO010005312.1:46378-106272 GCA_020662805.1 Glaucomys volans | reverse complement strand
CCGCCAGAGACTGCGTTCCCAGAGTTTCCTGGCTGGAGCTCCCCTGACGCAGCTGTAGGCCCCAGGAAGCTGGTAATGGGCCTTCTCCGCCAGTTAAGCCGCCAAAATGGCGTGGGGTAGTTCCATCCTACAGTCTGATTCTTTTAAGTAGAAAACAAAAGATTAGAAAAGCAACAAATGGAAGGAGGTAGGAATGAAACAATCATTTTACCAACCAGAGATTGTCACCAATTAAGCCTGGTATCCACACCTCTAACGCATCTATGCTTAGGTGTGCTTTTAAACTTACTCTGTTACGCACACATGGGACCGCTCTGTAAACATTGCTTAGCCATTTATTTCAAATATCTTTCCAAGTGCATATTCCTCTACATTTTTTATGGCCAACTAGTATTCCATGGCATGGTTGCTCTATAATTTACTAACCCAGATCCCTGATAGGAGACGTCTAAGACATTGTTTTGCCTTTTAGCTACTTGAAGCAACAGAAGCATGGTGTGATAACTAAATGGGATCAGCTCCCTTGAGACTGAGCTTCCCTGGCACTTGGTCAACAGGACTGTTATTAACCTCTCTGAGCCATTTCCGCAGATGGCGATCACACCTTTATCGCAGGCTCATTTGGTATCGTGCTCACAGAGGACATGCTCAACACAAGTTGACTTCTTCGGCTGTTATTATTTACTTATATATTATATATTATATGTTATATAATTATTAATAATAACCTTTCTACAAAAATCTTCATGACTAAATTTTTGTGCACATTCATATTTCCCAAGAATCAGTTTTAGAAACTGTATTACTGAATCAAAAATACATATGGATTTTGCACATTTATGGACTGTGTTGCATCACCTGCCCATGAAAGGAAATCCGAGTGCTCGCTGTCTTGCTTCACCAATGTCATTGTGATTTTCTATTTTACAATCTTTGCCAAATTGAGTAGTGCAAAAGATATATCATTATTGTTCTTTGTTTTTCTTTTTTCCGTGTTGAAATGTTTACATTATGTTTTGACCTGTTAAATTTCTCTTATTTTTTTCTCCTTTTCTTTTCTTTTTCTTTTTTAAGCTTGTCTCTGGCATAATTTGCTCTCTCTGTAATTGGTCATAAAGTCCATTTAGCAGTTTCTTTGGGTCAAGAAAAGAAACAGCATCAAGACTTTGGCTGGAGGGCAGGGGTTGGGCTGCTTTCCTCACTATTACTCCTCTCTAGAATGTCTGTGAAACATACCCCACAGGCACTGGTGGAATGACTGACGGACTGAATGAATGAATGAACCGGCAAGTGGAGGGTAGAGGATGTAAGGATGTTTTCCTGGAGCAACCCTGTGGCACAGGTCCCAGCTTTGCCTAGTTGTCCCTTCATTTTATTTAAAGAAACAATATCCAGACTGGGGCCATGCTGCTGGTAGAATTCTTACTACCAGACCCCTCTTCCCACCATAAGGGTTTCTGGATACTTCACCAAGGGCACAGACACTTCATGTTCATAGATGAAAGGTTAGAAGAAGAGAGCCTGAGCAAGCAGTAAAACATTTGTCAAATAGATGAAACGACTTTCAATTTGAAATATAAATTGTACACCTAAAGGACAAAGGAAGCTCCAGGAGAAGCAAATACATTAGAGACAGAAGGGAGGAAGAGCACAGAGCTGTCCCTATCCTTAAGGACAGGAGTCCCCTCAGGCCTTCCAGAAACTACTGGAGCCAGGTAAGTAATGGTGGTCCTGCAGTCAGGTGCCAGCCGGGGAAGCATGGCCCTGATCTACAGGGGATGGTGAACCCTCAGTTCTAGCCTAGGCAGAAAATGGGGCTATATTTGTCGAGATTCAGAATGTTATGCGGAATCTCCTGATTGGGAGTTGATTCCATTTTTTAAACATTGGTTAGATGCCAAACAAAAGGTTAGATCTGGCTCATGGGGGTAGTTTGTGAACAGGAAGGGGAAAGCCCATAGGAAATAAGCAACCAAACTGCAAACAAGGAGGGCAGGATGTAAAACACCAGAGATGATGGGGAGGAAGTCGTGGTCGTAGGGTGAGGCAGTTGTAGACAGAGATAAGGCACAGACGTCATTTGGTAGGCCACTGTTCAGATAGCCTAGAAGGACCGTGAAAACATTCCCTCCATCTTTAAAAACCTATGAACTGCAAAGAACGAGCGTGCCAGACACAGAGGCAGAGTCAGGGAAGAGCATGTTAGGCGAGTGGACGTGTGGTCCAGTGTGAGTACTAGGACCTGGTGGATTCAGCAAGACATCCGAGAGCAACAGTTGGGGGAATACAGCAGGTCAAAATCTCAGCAGAATGGAGTCCTCCATACATTACAGATGCAGCTCTTACCCATTTTTGGTTTTGAAAACTACTCACCACCACTGTTGGCCTCCCACACATAGGTGTAGTATAGCTTTACAAAAATCAGAAGACTCAGAAGCCTTACGCTGCAGAATCTGTCCTGGCAGACTCCCATGCACCATTCTCCAAGTGCTGTCTATCCACTTTCTCTTTAAACAGAGTCTCATGTATGAAGTTCTATTTTTTTGTGTTTGGAAATGCTCCAGCTGCACACTTGCATGGTTGCCATGGCAACTATCAGGTAGCATCGTCTTGGGCCTGAAGTGGAGGTTGCCAGCAAGAAAGCCACTACAGTAGTATATTGTTTCTTCCTGGACTAATCTTTTAAACTGCAGCCTATAGCGTTCCCACAATATATTCGATCAGAAGCTTGAGTGGTTTATTGGATGTAATGTGCCATGGCTCCCCTTTGAGCAATCCATTCGATAGCGGGCCTTTATTTTGCATTTTCTCCTTTGCCGTGGAAAGTGCGGGGCCTACTTTGCTGCACATTTTGTGATTTCTACAATTCTAAGGAAGAAAGTGGATTTGGACACGCAAACAGACTCTGTCTTTTTAATCTCACACTCGCTGAAGAATTATTCATCTTATTTTGACAGGACCTAGGTGGGCTGTTTGCCAAACATCTGATGTCTAGATAGCATATATATCACCAGGAGAGAGATAATATATTTTGGTAACTGGTGAACACGATTAAAGGGCAAGAAGTAAAAGCTGGCAGAATCAAGTAAACCAGCCACTGTCAACTCCAAGTGCCCCAAAATGACCTCTCCTCTCCACCTATGTCGTAAGGGTGACCATGCCTCCCAGCCTCCTTGAGCAAGGGGGAGGAAAGATAAGGAGATATTGGGGGTAAATTTAATGCAGAAGGGGGCAGCACAGTGGAGTACCATGAATGACAGTATGAATGGAGTCAAAAAACAAGAGGCTCAAGTGTCTCAGAAAGTTTGAGAATAGAGAAGACACTGTAAGAAAAGCGGATTTTAAAGAGCATGGTACACTTGTGCTTTGACCTTTACATGTTTGAGAGGAAGATGGGGACACAGTGGGATCATTTTGTGGGCCGTGCTGCTTTCTGTTTGAAACCACTCAGGACAGGACAGAACCATGTGGATAATGGCTTAAAATGCAATATAATTTTTTTAAATGGAACTTTTTTCTAACAATGTACTGATACACAGAACTACTAGCTAATTATAAAATATTTCATATTTGGCTTGTCATTAGCTGGGCACCTCCTCTGTTT
The DNA here is from genome assembly GCA_020662805.1 of Glaucomys volans. Taxonomy (NCBI): domain Eukaryota; kingdom Metazoa; phylum Chordata; class Mammalia; order Rodentia; family Sciuridae; genus Glaucomys; species Glaucomys volans. Next base: position 102,668 of record JAJEJO010005312.1, on the reverse strand, counting down.
GGGATTTTAAGAGTGGACCATGGCATGCACACTGTCATCATTGGTCCAAGCATAGACCTACTTGGTAAAGTACCTATCATTTATTTACTTATTAGCAACTTAATGAACACCCATGAACCCATCATCTTCTATTCATAGTTTTAACATTGCGGTAAGTACAAAGATGAAGGAAATGGGCCATTCCTTTCAAGAAGTTTCTAAATTGATGTCATAGGCTGATAATGAGGACCAAAGACATGATCATGCCTTAATCTTAGTTCCTGGAACTAGTGAAGGTGACCTTATTTAGGGAAAGGGTCTTTGCAGATGTGATCAAATTAAGAATCTAGAAATGAAGAAATCGTACCAGATTATCTGGATGGAGTCCAAATGCTGACCTAAGCATCCTTGTGAGCAAGAGGGTGACAGACCCACACAGACACAGAACACAGCGTGAACACAGAGGCAGAGGCAGAAGCTAAAACGATGTGGCCATAAGCCAATCCATGCCAAGAAATTCTAGCAGACATTGGAATGGAAGCTGGAAGAGTCCAGGGGCTGCTTCTTGCCCAGAACCTCCAGAGAGCACAGCCCTGCTGGCACCTTGACTTCAGCCTTCTGGCCTCCAGCTGTGAGAGAATAGTTGGCTGTTGTTTTAAGCCACAAGGGTTGTGGTGTTATGTTACTGCAACCCTAGGAATCTAATATATCTGTTATGATAGGAGCCACCGCCAAGGCTGCCATTCCAATGAGCACCTCTGTGCTAAACATTATTTTTTTTAATTCTCCCAATAATACTACGGAGCAGTACCATCATCACTTCTATTTTGCACATGAGGTATCTGAGCCTTAATGTGTTAGAAAATTATCCCAAAGTCCTATACTTAATTAGTGGCATCCAAGGGATTCAAATAATAAGTACTGAAAAGATCATGGTTAACTTTCTATTCCATTTCTTGTGTAATTAAAAGTGGACATATACACACACACATAGAATGCTAAAGTATGGATCATCAATGTATGCTAAAATTAAAATACCTTCTTTCTAGATATTCTAAAAGGAAAACCCTGGATAATTTAATTGATGTTTCTCTATACTTGGGTGTGGGGGCCTTTCTGCCATATCCCATGTGGATGAGAAAAGGGTTAACTACCAGAGGATGATGTTGGCTGTATATCACTCAATTACCCCCCCAAAATTGTCTACTCAATAAACACACAAGAGCCAATACTCTTTTGGAATGAGAGGGGGCGTGACGGTTTTGGCCATACCAGCTCTGGCCTCTTACAACCACAACTTGCACAACTCTCTTTTATTTATAATACACAGGTAAAGGGGGCAAGAACCAGGAGGAGCTTCTTCTGTGATGGACAGGATAGGGTGGAGTTAGGGGAGCAATTCTCTCAGGGGAAATTCCAGAAGGAGACAGGGAACCACTCCCACGTGGTGCCACATGTTTCCCAGCAGTTCCTAGAAGCCAGGAACGTCCCATGGCTCAACCTAGTCTGATTCTGCCAAACAAGGATGGTTTCCCACACTTGGGGGCTTCACTTTACTGGTACTCTTAGCCATACTTCATCTGCCTACCAAGAAAACTGCTGTTTCTTCACGACATATTTTCAGGAAACCTGAACTGGTTTTATGATGCATTATTTGTATAGATAGTCACGAGAAGGATAGAACTTTTGTTCAAATTAGATTATAGAGAAGAAAGAAAGTCCAATCTAGGAGGCTGCACTTGATCCTGTAATTGGAAATTGGAGGAAGTAACCAGGAAAGGATGATTTGACTTGTAGTTGGACGAACACTGGTGACATTTAAACTTAGTGCTTGGGGTTAAGACAGTGGGAGATTACAGGGATTTCAGGAAGAACTGGGAAGTGTGGCAATGATAGCACTTGGGAAAATCCCCTCATGGGAGGTGCCTGGCAGTGGGGTTAATGAGTCAGAGGGAGGATTCAGGTGGACAGCTGGACAGGTGGGAAGCAGCAGGTCAAGTGAAACTCCTCTTTGACAGAAAGACCTGGTAGGCATAAGGCAAAAGATGACAGAAAAGGAAGCCAATGATTTTTAACAGCCCCAGGATGGAAGCATATGCTCTTCCTGGATTTGAAAGCAAATGGATTAAACTCAATTCAGTAATTTCTGAGCGCTTTCTAGGAAGGCTCTGGAGTGTGTATTGGTCCTTTGGGGAGACTAAAGTCTAATTTCAGAGAAACTAATATTTTTGACAATGTCTGTTCTTTGTTTTTTTACATGAGCCAATGCCATCATTCAAAAAATATTTTACTAATATTGAAATATTTTACTGACATTCAAAGTATTGAAAGAAAGTATGTGTTAGTTTCTCATTGTGGCCCAGCTGTGGCTCCTGGAAGGCCCAGTACAGAAGCTGTGTTTGATCAATGTCAGCTGAGGGATGAATGGTGTCTAAAAGCATGGCTCTGCTGCCTATGAGTTCTATGACCTTGAGATTGCCTGGGTTTGTCTCCTGATCTGTAAAGTGCAGATCCCATTCACAGGCTCGTGAGCATTAGCAGAGATAATGGATTTAAAGCATATAGCACAGCAGCTAGTGCATAATACCTAGAGACACAAACAATATGTCAAACCCATGTTTTGAGGAACAACGTAGCAATGGTTAGGGCAGAAGCTATAAGACAGGCACACTTAACTTTCAGTCCATTTCAGCTGCACACCATTTACATAAACTTGAGCAATTAGCCTCTTTAAAGCTAGCCTTTAATTTATAAAATGTGCATAACGATATCTACTTTATTATGGATATTGGGAGGAATGAATGAGAAATCACATATAGGGCTGACTACTCTCTCCTTGTAAATTAATATGCAGATTTTAAAATAATATACTGCTTTTATATAGAAAAATAAAATCAACCTCTCCACCAAAAACAGTTTTGATATGCTCTCTTAATTTCTAATTTTTAAAAAATTTTAAAAAATTAATGTTGCATTCATTTCTTCTGTATTTTCCCTTTTAAAAATAGTTATGCACTGATAAATTTAATACTGTCCCTTCTTTACATTGAAAAGCCTTCCTTGATCTCTATTCTGAATTGTATAGAACTTTATAAATTTACAAATGTGAACAAAAAAACATGAAACTCTCTTATGTTCCTTATTCTTGTCTCTCTGGTTGGTTTCAATTCTTCAAGGTATATAAAACTAAAAAGTTTTACACTTTCTATACCCCAGATGATGTGAGACAAATGGGAAGGGTAGCAAAAAAGATTTGAGAAGATTTCAGAATGTAGATTTTCATAGTTCACACCACCTCTGAGTGCCAGTCCATAATATCACTTCTAGATGATTATTGAAGACATGAACATGAAAATATAACAATTAGATATGACACTTCAGGGTCTAAAATCCCATGCAATTCTGCTTGATTAAATATGGCCCATGTGGAAATGTTCCAAACCTGTAGCTTAAACATATTAGAAAATCTTCTCATACATACTAATGGCAAGCACATGAACTTGATACCAGGCCATGGGTATAGTCAAAGGAAGCATCTTGGTCTAATGCTCTCAGTAATAAATTGGGACTAGACATGTGTCCTAACCTCCACTTCAGACACGTTCAGGGTGCAAAATGAATGCATGTTCATGAGACTCAGGGATGATTAAAACAAGGTCCCTGGAACACAGAGACTCAAGGTACAGTGGTGGAGGCAGATATTCAAATAAGTGTTAAAATACAGAGGCAGACCATGAGTTGCAGGAATACAACATTTATGGAGAATGAAACTCTTATCATGTATTAATGGATTTGGCAAAACATTTAGTGATTTGAATCTCAATGCACTTGCTACAGATTGAGAAAGTCCACAGAGCCCAATTTTTAGCCGAATATTAAGTTCTGCTAATTTCACATTCCTCCTTTTTAAGATCTCCATCCTTTTTGCCTCCGATCAGAAATTGGATCTGCCATGCTACCATGCATTGAAAAAAAAATTTCTGGAAAATAGATTTGAAAAATGTATCTATTGAAAAAAATTAAAAACTCAGATGTACCATTGTTTATTTGAACTACACTGTACAAAATAGTAATTTAGTAGTGAATTATTGTTGCAGTCATTTCTCATCAACTTGGTTGGTAAGTATATGAGTTACAAAATAAGTGAATTCAGAGATAATAAAAGGCCACGAGAAAATAAATCTATCAGGAATTATAAGAAGACTGGTATTATTGGAATGAAGGGAAGAAGAGCCAGCTAAGTGGAAATTTCAAAGATGTTAATACATCAAGGTTTAGATGAATCTTGATGGTCTTTGAACCAAGAAGCGCAGGAGATGGTTCTTGTCGTCCCTCTGATTCTTCTGGGTCTGGACAAGTCATCATCCTTGACATCCATGTCCTGAACATATAAAAAAAGGGATCTGTGTTATTTAGAACTCTTTTAGATGCCAATGGAAGAAATCAAGTCTGAATTGGCTTAATTTAAAAAGGGATTTATTGAGTTCTATAACTGAAAATGATATACTGACCTCAGGCGTAGCTGCCTCCCCCTGTTCTCTCTCTATTAGCTCTGGTTTTTTATATCTGCTTTATCCTCCATCATGTTTTCCTTCTGTGATGACAAGGTGCTCCTTGCATCTCCTGCAGATTTACATCCTAAAAATTTCAAGCATAGCAAAGAAAGAGGAGGACTAAGAAGGAAAAGGAATGTACTTCACCATAACTAAAAAAAAAAAGTCCTAGAATTGAGGTTCATTGGATTTGATTGACTTCAGTCACATCTCCACAATAATCATAATATAATTGTGAGTGTGAGTTTCCAATTGGTCAGGCATAGGTAAGCTGTCCTCTTCTGGAGCAAGGGGTAAGTCAGAGCGAAGACCGAGGGTAAGTGAGGGAGGATTGATTTCCAGAGGAAATCCAAGAATTGGTTATGGGATATGGGGGAAGTGACAGTGAGAACCCCCAAACAAAAGATGCCCATGATAGGGAGAAACTTATCTCCAAAGTGTCTTCCAACCACTATATGTCTGAAGTCATCACTTAAAAACTTTCTTTTATTAGATAAGGAGATTACTACCCAGAAGGTCTGATAATTTGCACACATAATTTGCCCTTGCCAATGAGAACCAGAATCCTGGTCTCTTACCTTGCAATCGGTGTTCTATCTCTTTTCAAGGGTTCTAACTCCAGCAATCATGATGAACCCTAGGGAAAGGGGTTCACAAACTGTGACTCCATTTCAGGCAAGCGTCATAATGACGCTTCTTCTTCTCTATGTCTTCTGAAGATGTCATCAGGAAACTCTAATAACTCTGGAAGCATGGGCATTGCCTCACTTAGTTGGCTGATAATTTGAACATGTTCCATGTGGCACCTGCTTTTAGTCCAGCTGAAGATGCTTTGAGTTCTCATTTTTTAATGTCTAAGAGCACATTCACAGTTACCATAGCAACTCTCTAGAGGTGACTCCTTATTTGTGGAGGTGAGTGAGCCAGCCATAATGCCGGTTCTTTGTCTTGATCTAGACTAGCCCTGAGGGTGGAAGAGGGGCACCCAGGTCTGGGTGATTTTGTTTTTTAAGCTTTTCAGATGGTAATGTGCTGCCAGTATTAGGAGTTCCTGGTATAGCCATTTACATTTTTATTAAGACAGGTTTGACTGAAAGTTCACATAGTTCATTCAATTTCATACCCCCTGTTTCACTGCAGAACGCCCCATAGAATATACCTGGTAACTTATTTGAAATTGCATTATTTTTCTCTTCTCAAAGGATTGTGTCCACTCTGGCACATCATGTGATTGCTGACTTTCCAAGGTGCAAACTCATGAATATTCTTAATTAGAACTGTGGTTTCCTGATCTTTCAAATTGAGCTATGTTGGAATTTAATTGCAGCAAGGGACTAGGAACATCTGGCAGGTCCAACAGCCATGATCGGTGCTTCTGACTATGTGGTATGAATTACCAGCAGAGGGGCACAGCGCTGCGATTGCAGATAAACTGAGGAGATGTGGAAGAAGAAGGAGGCAAAAATACATAACCACCTCTTGATTAAGTTTTGCGAAAGGTTCAGATATGGCAACATTTACTCATCTGAAAACACACAAAAAAAAAACAAAAAAGCAGGTGCCTCTCCCCAGCAAAAATTTAGGGATGGCAAAAAGGAGTATCCCATTTATCTTTTTACATTAGCAGACTATCCAAAGCTTGGTAGTTCATTTCCAAATGATTTAACTTTCCTTCCTTCATTACTGTGAAGCTCAAACTATGTTCTATTCAATTTCATATTATTTACTCAATTTATGTCAAACCATTGTACTCATTATGACCTAGACAGTTAGGTTCTTCAAGGAAACATGATATTTAAAATACAGTCCTTGAAAAGTGAGTGAGAAACGTTTAGTAGAGAAACTCTACCTTATTTGGAATAAGCTTAAATTCAGATATTCATAATTGAAAATAATGTGGAGCACTTTGGTACACAATAATGGAGAATTTATTCAGCAAATATTTGTGCAACATTGCAAACTCTCAGGTAGGCACTGTAAAGGCTATAAAAATGAATGTTCTTGGGATGTCTACAATCTAGTAGAAGAGATGAAAGTATTGTTAATAGCTAGAATGCTAGGCAATATGCAATAAAGGATGATAAGAGTTCAAAGTAGGCCAACTTTGAACTTGGCAGGGACAAGACAAAATGAAGATCAGAAGCAAAATTTCATAAGAAGCAAAGTGAAAAGGGGAGGTTGGAGTGAGAACCAACCAAGTGAGTATTTACAATGTGAAAAACAGGTCATAGATTTTTTTCATACTTGATATTGCATTAATTCTTGAAGTTGCCCTGTATGATTATTCCCAATTTACAGGTGAACAAAATAAAATCCAGAGATACTAAGCAATTTATCAGAGATCATTCAGGCTGTAACTGGAGGCAGTGGAATTTAATATTCATGTTCAGGAAAAAGTGAACAGTACAGTTCAGTCATTTGTAAGGAGGTCTCAGAAAGGAGGTTAGAATGTAGTCAATTAAGGCAAGAGCACACGGGGCTCAGAAGTCAGTATGGTAAGTTCAAAGTCAACCCCATATGTATTGCAAATCATTCATGATCTAACCCAGAGCTCAGGGAACCCATGCCCCCTGAGCTGTGTTGGCAGACTAATGCCACAACTGGTGGCTACTGAAAGCCCTTCCCCACACTTACCATGCTTTCTTATATTTATTTCCTTTCATTTCCCAACATTCCCATGCTCCTGCACCCTGCACATCTTAATCAATACAATGCTCAACTTCATGAAGGTATCGGCAAAAAAATACGATGGCTATAAATCCATTATAAGATTGGGCAGATTTTCTATAAATAAATGGAAGTCATGGGGAAAGATTGTATCAAGGAATGAGATATTCTCTGCCATCACCTGGATCTATTCCTCTATCCTTGCTTTTTATTTTTTCTATTATCTTCCCTTCAGGCACAGGCAAGAAACTCAGATTATTGATCTCTTGCGGGGCAGTTGCACCCATCCCTGTGGGTGGATCCTTGGCACTTCATCATCTCCCCCAATAACTTGAGGTATTTCTTTTAAACAAATGCAAAGTTCTCCTTGGAAGGATTTCTAGTGGGAGAGATGGATTGGACCAGTGAGAACCTGGAGGCCCTGCCCTTGTGCTGCATGAACCAGTAAGGACTTTACCCAGATATTGGCAGTAAGGATAAAAAAATAGTGATTGAACAGGAGGCATTAGAAAGTATAAACTATTTTTAAAATAATAGGAAGGAGAACTTTTCTATTTTGTTGAATCCTTTGCACTTTGGAAACTAAGTTCTTAATGTGGTTTATGGTATATATATATATATATATATATATATATACTTTTTCCTTCCTGGTCAAAAAGCTTTAGTTCTAGCTAAGTTTTGGATAGAAGGCAGGTCTCTCTCCAGATATAAAATAGAATATCAGTAGGTGGCCTCAGACAAGAATTTTCCTAAAACGCTCCACACTTTTATCACAGAAATTTTTTCATGCCACTAGACTTTCTTTTAAGCCATGATTTAGTTTCTAGGTACTTAAACCTTTGTTTCCATTTAGTTTGCTCTGCAAAGCAGCAGATTAGCTAGAGCATAAGATTGTCTATGATCTGCTGAGCAGCAAAGATCACTGACGCAGCAAGAGAGCAGGCAAGGCAAGTGATTTGTCTTTTCAGCACACACACACAAATGATCCTTTCCTGCCGTATGTTCCATTGAATTCTTTTATTTCCCTTCAGGTATTTGACCCCCTATTGAATAGAGGCATTGATCAAAGTTGAAGTTGTGGACTGACTGATAGAATAGCTCTGCTTTTCAGTCAATCAAATCTTTAAAAGAATTGAAAGTAAAATTCTTGATATTTAATTTCAATTCCTGAGTCTCTGGCTTATGTGAACATGAGGATGTTGTTTAACTGTCCTGCATTTCTGGTTTACTTTTTTTTTTTTTTAAATAGATACAACCAAGAAATTCTACAATGAGAAAGAAAATCTTTTTTTTTTTTTTAACTTGAACTGACCTCTGAGTTGGAGCCACTTAAGTGAAGGATGGTAATTTGAAATAAAGCTCCGTGTGCCTATTTCCAAAGAATTATGACTTAGAAGGTTCATGTGAGGTGAAGGAGAACAAGAAGAAATAGACGTCAAGTTGAGATGCTGGGCCAAACATCTGCAGGAGAGAATGGGAGCATTATGGGAAAACAGATGGAGGGAAGCTTGGCCAGATAAAATTAAAGGCAACTCTGCTCAGCATCTGATTAGCTAAGAGAATTCTACTCAAAAGGAAAGTATCTATAAAACCTGTACTTTAAATAGCCTCTTGACATGAGAACACTTTAAAAAATTAAAGCTCTTATCAGGCATTGAGGTTTACTTTGAAGGTTTTAATTTACTAATTACTGAGTGTATTTTTTGCCTTTTTTTTATTAGAAACAAGACTGTAATTGATAACCAAAAGACTTATAGATAAAGACCCATGCTAAAAATTGTCTCTATGCCACTTTAATTAGCTTGCTGAAATTCCATTTGAAAAATTAGGGTCTAAATTATGCATTTGTGGGTAAGAAAATCTGTGTTTGTCCAGAGAACCTGGTAAGGCCTCTCTGGGAAGTGGCTTTACCTCTGCAAAGAAGGGCTCACTTTGTTATATAAAGATTTTATCCTTTATCTATATTGAGCACAGGGCTGAAGAATCACAAGCTCTGCAAAAGTTCAAAATTAAAAAAACATTTGGATTCCAAAAAATTCTAAACTTTAAAATGAAAATCAATAATAATATCAAGAATATATAATAATACCAAAGGCAAAATTATAAAGATGCTTACACATTTTCACAATGAAATCCTGTATGATATTTAATATGATGAATGTGATGTAAGGTCTCTAAAGTCAAGATGTGCAGGTCTCATGGAAGTCCTAAAATTGCCCTCCTCGTGTTGGGGGAAGCCTCCTTCTGAGAGAGCACACAACTCTTGCTATGCAGACATCACACAGTCCCAAACTCCTCAAGTCCCTCGGCTTTCAGGGATCACTTCTCATTTCCTATCCAAATAAAATATGGAGTCTCCAGTACATGAACTGAAAGATGCACAGCTTGGCCCTCAAGAACCCACAGACCTCCATGGATCTTTTGTTATCCTACTTAACTCTTGTCCAGACTTCTTGCTTCTTGTGCATTCTCAAGCCCTGCTCACTCCCAACACCTGTGGCTGCTCTTCCTAACCCAGGCTATACACAGCCACCTTCCTCCTCATTTCTTCAGCAAAAGTTAAAAAAAAAAAAAAAAAAAAAAAAACCTCTCTCATCTTACTGAAATTCACCACCAAACAAAAGCCATTGTGCATGACAAGCTTTTCTGAATGGGAATCATGAAGAGAAACTAGCACCCCCTGGAAAAATAAACAACTGAGAAGGGACAAGAGAATCTTATACTTACAATCCCTCCATCATCTTCCCAGGGTACACTTCTTATTACCACCTTCTTGCTTTGGGCTCTGGCCTGCCGCCATATTGCTGGGCACATGATTCCTATCAAGATTCCCATTTTCCAACTCTCCTTTTTCTTCAGGCTCCAAAGGCCCTGCCTACCAGAGAAAACATGAGCATCCCTGTCACCGACTGCCAACCTCATCTTACCTGCTGGTTTCTTTTGCATTCCTAATAATGCCTATTATTGCACTCTGCTAACAAAGACTTTTTTTTTTTTGCCCTTAATTAAATTTGATCACATCCTTAAAATGCAGAAACTGCTAAATAATTTTCCTTATATTTATTTATTGATTTGAAATAGTAATCTTTCCCTTCCTGAAACACTTTTCAAGAAGAGCCATATGAGTCAAAATAACAAACAGCATATGTCTCAGCAAGACTTCTTTCCCCTCAATAACTTTTTTCTTATTTGCTAAGACTTTGGGGAAAAATGAATCCTTGGAAATTCATGTGCTTTGTTACTTGACTGAGCAGAAAAAGTACAAACAGCCTTAGGATCCAGTGTTCTCTTCCATAGATCACCATATTCCAACTCAAACACTGATTGAATCCAGGTTAGGGAGTTCAGGAATGGGTGATGCAGTGGAGATGCTCATCATCAAAAGAGTTAAATGGGAGGAGGCAAACAGGGCAGAGAAGCCAGCAAGGCCCCAGGGAAAGGTACTGAGTGAGTCAGGCCTTGAGAGAGAAGGAGTCTCATTTCCCAGGAATGCTAAGGAACCATTTGCTTCCGTTTTACTTGACTTCAAATATCATTACCAAAAATCTGGCCAAAAAAATAGTTATTTTGTTATAGTGATATAGCTTAAAGGACAAAACCACATGTTAGTTTGCTCTACAATTAATGAAACAATTTTCATCAAATTTTCTAGAGTATGAATGGATTCAAGGTACTCTTTAATTCTGAACTGGGCTTAGTACACTATACTTCCCCCCATTTAATAATGGATATTTATAACCTAATATATGATAAGCACTGTGCTAGAAGGTCAGACAGGCATGAGGGAGCAAACACAGTAAGACATGATCTCTCTGATGGCAGAGTGAGGGATGACAGAGCTGTAAAAGAAAAAATCTCAAAAAAAAAGTATAGTAAATGGTGTAACCAAGATGGACAAGAAGCACCATGAACATAGAGAATGACCAGCTCTCTCCAGGGATGTTATGGATGGTTCTAAGAGGAGGTGGCTTCTGAGTCCTTCTCCACCAATGGTGGAAAATCCCCTGGTGAATGGATTCCAGGGAAAGGAGGAAGAATATGCAAAGGCAGGGTGACTTATGATTTAGATTAAGAGTCCCCCAAAATCCCATGGGTGAGACAAGGCAAGAAGGATTAGAGGTGAAATGATTGGGTTGTGAGAGCCTTAACCCAGTTAGTGAATTAACCCCCTGATAGGTATTAACTGAGTAGTAACTGAAGACAGGTAGTGTGTGACTGGAGGAGGTGGATCATCAAAGATGTGCCTTTGGGGTATTTATTTTGTATCTGGCAAGTGGAGTCTCTCTGCTTCCTGGTGTGATGTCTTGAGTCATTTCCCTCTACCACACTCTTCTGCCATGATGTTCAGCCTCATTGTGAGCCTTGAAGAATGAAGTTAGCCATCTGTGAACTGAGACCTCTGAAACCATAAGCCTCAAAATGAACTTTCCTCTTTAATATTGTTCTCGTCAGGTCCTTCGGTCACAGCAACGAAAAAGTTAAATTAGTGGCAATGAGTGGTTAGAGTCTAAGTTTTCTGGAAGTAGTGAAGAAGAAGGAGGAGGATCAAAGGGGCTTGAGGATGCTCAAACAATAGTTTTTAAGGATCCTGTGGATGCCACTGAATAGAAGGACACTGGGCAAGGTCAAGGGTTGAAGAATGTGGGGAGGCAGGCTGAGTGAGCATGACTCTGCTCACACCACTTCCACAGGAAAAAAAAGAAACTGAATTTAAAAAAAAAACAGCTAATAATGAAAAGCATGAAATGACAGGGCAGATTTGTAATTTAGAAAGATAATATCAGCATCAGTTAGAAGGCAGATTGGAAGACACAGAGACCAACACAGTGTTGGAATGGTCAGGTAAGAGGTGAGGAAAACTGAATGAAGGCATGTTGTAAGTTCCAAACTAAATATAGCCATGGAAGATTCCCAATGTACTTCAGGGCACTTCATAAGGTAGGAAAGTATTCCAAAGATTTAAGATTGTGCTGGTGAAAGGGGATCCATAAATAGCACATATAACCTTCTATTCATTTCACTTAGACCCTTGCCCCATGGTAGCAGGAGGGCTGACATGGGTCCATTAGGGACTGCTTCATGTCCCTGTCTTTCCTCTTTATGGGTGGGATCCATCTGACAGCTGGTAATGGCAGGGTAGAGGGTGGAGAGTGCGGGCAGCAAAAAGTGTCAAAGTCTTGGAATCCCAAAAGATTTTCATCAATGCTCTGTCTCTGGTGCAAGATTCTCCATCAAAACCAGAGAATTATGTGCTCTGGTGTATGGCATCCCCAGTCTACATTTCTTTTATTGATGCATGATAATTGTATTTATTTATGGGGTGCAATGTGGTGTACCAAAAGGTTTATACATAGTGTAGTGATTTAAGCAGGGTAATTGGTATATCTATCACCAATTTTTATCTGTTAAACACATTTAACATGTTTATTATGTTTATCTGCTTAAACTTTGTTGTTTCTTTGGTGTAACAACATTAAACATGTTCTCTTGTAGCTATTTAAAATATACCACGTGTTATTTGTTGGCTATAGTCACCCCTTGTGCCAAAAATTATCAGAAGTTATTCCTCCTATTTAATGGGAACATTGTGTCTATTGACTAACTTGTCTTCATATCTCCCACCTCCCTATTATCCCTGCCTATCGTAACCACTACTTTCCACTTCTGTAGGACGAACTTTGTGTTTATTTTTGCTTTTGTTGCATATGCCATTGAGGTCGAATCTAAAAAATCCTTGCCTGGATCAATGTTATGTATTTTTTCCTTTATATTTTCTTCTAGTCGTTTCATAGTTTCAGGCCTTACATTTAAGTGTTTAATCCACTTTGAGTTGATTCTTATATATATTGAGAGATTGCAGTTAGTTTTCATTCTGCTGCATGTGGATATTCCACTTTCCCAGAAACACTTACTGAAGAACCTGTCCTTTCCTTATCTTGTGTTCTTAGTACCTTTGCAACATAAGTGGGCTATAAATGCATGGATCCCAGATAGCCAAAATAATCTTGAGCACAAAGAACAACACTGGAGACATCACAATATTACATCACATATATTACAAAGCATCAATAACCCAAACTGCATGGTATTGATATACAACAGACTGACAGACAAATGAACAGAGGAGACTCCTTGGTCTATTTAAGGCATCTGGTGGCTCACCTCCCTCCTCCCTGCTCCAGGGCACCAAGTGGCTCCCCTTAGTCTCTCCCAGGTGTTTTCTCCTTCTCCATGTTCTTGCCATCCTGCTAATGCCTGCTTACCTCCCTTGGCCTTCCTGGAGGCTCCTCCTCCACACTACCTGTCATCCTCTCTCCACTCAGCTGTTAAGAGACTCTGAAACTCAGGTGCAGAAAAGGAAAAAAAGGGAGAAACCATTATTGTGGGCAAGGCTAAGGTTATAAAATATAAAGCATAATTAGACACTACATGAACTGCAAAGATTCAATTCCTTCTTTCCAATCTCCTGTTCTTCTGTTGGGAAGCAGGAGACTGGAAATTAGTTAGTTAATTCCTTGTTAATTTTAAGAATCTATACAGAATTAAAAAAAAACAAAAACAAAAACCAACTAATCAGATTAAAATGGGCGAAAGACCCGAATAAATATTTCTCCAAAGAAGATTGCTTCCCAAACTTCTGTTGCATTCCAAGACAGGAAGAGATAGAGACAGACAGGGATAGAGAAGTAGAAATACATATCTGACATAGAAACACATACACATGCCGGGCTCTATTTCCTTAACTTTGAGAAGATTGGTTTTTTCCAAGGGGAACAGAGCCTGTGCACCTTTTTTGCCATATTTACAAATATTGTGTGTTAGTCAGTTTTCATCTCTGTGAACAGAATACCTGGCATTAAGAACTGAAAGAAAGAAAAGAAAGATGTATTTTGGCTCACAGTGTCAGATGTTTCTGACTACGGTCAGCCAACGTCATTGCTTTGGGTCTGAGATGGGGCAAAACATCATGGCAGAAGGGTGTGGGGAAGAAAGCTACTCAGTTCTGGCAGCTTGAAAGCAGAAAGAGAGAGGAAGGGATGGGGACAAGAAATACCCTTCCAGGACATGCCCCTAGCAAACCACTTCCTCCAATTAGACCCGACCTCCCACAATTTCCACCACCTCCCAAAAAGGGCATTAAATTACTAATCCTTTATTGAGATTAGAGCCCTTATGATCCAATCACTTCCCCAAATTTTCACCTTTGAATATCGCATTGGGGACTAAGCTTCAACACATAAGCCTTGGAAGGACATTCCAGATCCAAACCATATCGTATTGTTTATAATTAAAATAAAATATTTACATAATTGTTAAATGTATTTTTTTCTTAAAATCACATTCAAATTAGCAAGTGAAACCTAAAATTGAACAAAAGACACCAAGACCCAGAGAAGCATTATAGGAGATGCAAGAAAGGACAAGGAACATTTTTTGACCTTCAGGGCATCTTTAGTGATGGATTTTAGTTGCTGTGTTTTCTTCCCCTCCTGGTCTGGCTGGCAGGAAAACAAGAAACCAAGAGGTAGTAACTGGGTAAAGGTCAAGGCCAGGAGGTCTTTCTACTGGCAGCCTATAATCTCCATTCTTTTTTCAATAAATACTATTCCAACCTTCAAACCTTCTCATGTCCTCTGTAAACCTTTCCCCTTTTTACGCTAATCTGTAACAATACAATTTACTGTTCTCTGAACTACCATTATGGTAAAGTGGTTAAGATCCAAGGGCCTCCAATTCAGTCAAGATTGACTTTGAATTCTTGTTCTGATAGAAATTTACTGAGTGAGTGCTGGCAAGTTATTTAACCTCTTTTTGCTTCAGGGTCATAAAACCTAATAGTCGCAGACCATTAACTCTATGTCAGGGACTGTTTTAAGCACTATACTTATATTATCTCATTTAATATCAATTCTATGAGGTAATTTCTGTGATTGTCTTTATAGAGGAGGAAACGGAAGCAAAGAAAGGGGCTTCCATGTTCAAAGTATCACATGGTGGGTAGCAGAGACTGGTACACTGACTAAACACCTGAGAAGGAATATTCTTTCTCTGCAGTAGAATAAGACCAGGACACCTGGAACCAACATCCTGTGGTTTGATTCCAGAGTCTGGCACTAACCATTGCACTCTGCTGCCTCCCCACGCCTGTGTACTGAGGTTGTGGGTTGTAAGAGATAAGTTATTCAAAAGATAAGCATGTTTTTAAAATCTTTAGCATAGTACCTGTGCTCCATAAATGAAATCAGTTTTTATTCAGATGGATTAAGAGGGCCTATTTAGCCAGGCATGGTGAGGCATGCCTGTAATCTCAGCAGCTCAGGAGGCTGAGGCAGGAGGATTGCAAGTTCAAAGCCAGCCTCAGCAAATTAGTGAGGCACTAAGAAACTCTATGAGACCCTGTCTCTAAATAAGATGTTTTTTAAAAAAAAGGGCTGGGGATGTGGCTCAGTGGTTAAGCACCTCTGGGTTCAATCCCTGGTACAAAAAGAGGGGGGTGCTATTTAGATTTTAATATTATACATTTACCACTTAGATGGTCACATGTAGTATTGACTGTATCTGTCCCATCCTCTTACCATATCATAGTATCCCCAAGAAACACAAGTCTCCTGTCTAACATAAACATACATGTGTCAGGCCAGGTCTCCTGTCTAATTCCCCAGTGCACATATTGGAAACCATGTGCTGATGTATATGGATTATAGATCATTCGAGACTAAGGCAGTGTCTGCTGCTGTGTTTCCCCCCCTCATTTGATCTGAAGGAATCAGCATTATGGAGGAGTGTCTGTTTATACACATTCTTGTCTCGTGTCTTCATAACATGCGTTGGCTTGAAACACATATGAGTCATCGACCCTGTCACAAACCAGAGATCAGGAAGAGAGGAAGGAGAAAAGGAGGGAGCGAGGGTGAAAATGGAGAAGAAATTCTTTCTCCTTTTCAAGCACCTTCAAGCATCCTTAAGACAAGCTGTGACATTCCTCCAATGACTTTTCTCTATGTGTCCCAAACCCCAACTTCAGAGGGTGATTGCAGTGGGGAAATTTTTGATTCCTTTTAAAGAGCAGGCAAAATCTAGCATGTGGCAGGTCATGAAATTCCCATTCCTTTCTAACAGAGTCGGCACTGCCACTTTAGGAAGGGGGAACGTGAGTCCTCAGCAAAGTTGTCAAGGAGGTTTCTATTTTTGGCCTCCAGTCTGTTTCAGTAGCGATGAGAAAAAACAGGCCAGAAGAACACACAAAAAAATAGTTGAGGGCATCTGTAATAACTGTGGAAGGGACATGGAAGGCACTTGCATGTATCAGATGGAGGGGAAAATTGGAAACAAAAGGAAAATCTGGAGGCAGACGATTTAACATTCATTTATGCATTCATTCAGCAAATATTTGCTGAGTGCCTGCTTGATGCAAAGCCCAGCACAGGGTGATCTTAGGGAGGGTATGAATATTAAAGAAACCCAGCTCCTGCCCTACCTTACAGTCAGGTGGGGGAGATAAGACATGCACATTTTTATTATTTAGTGGTGTCATGTGAATGTTCCATTTGGGAATCTGTGGGCTAAAGGGTGATATTAGTCATGCCACTAAGACTGAAGATACTAATGCACCTGTCCCACAGCATTTTTAGCCAGCACGTGGCATCTGCTCACCTGCCTTACCATGAGCCAACAGCACCAGACCCTCGGCAGCAGGTCCACACTCAGGGAGCGCAGTTAAAGAGTCATTTCACCTTGACAGGCAGCAATGACTATGAATTATGCTGAAAACCTTTTATTCAATGGCAGAAGATTTCAACACTCTAAAATAGGTGGCTTCAGAAATTCAGGGAGGCGGCATCCTGCAGTGGTTTAGCACAAAGGCTTTGGAAGCACAGTTGGAGATGTGCTTCTCGACCCTGTCTATTGGTTCCTTAATAAATGAATCTCTCTGAACCTGTTACCCCTCCTGGTACATGTCAGTTGAGAGGATTCTCTGAAATAATCCCGTAAAATTCTTAGCACAGAGTGCTCAAAAGACAGACAAAGTTGTCGTGGTCATTTTGTGCTCAAAGAGATCTGAACTACTACACTAGGCCCTTGTCCTGCAGCCTAGTCTTGACTCCTGCTGCTGTCTGGAGGGATGTGAGGTTACCATCTCATCATGCTCTTCCTCATAGTTTCATCATTATGCCAAACTATATGTAATGTGAGACCTACCGTTCTAACCATTTGCAAGTGCAGTTCAGTGGCATTAAGTACATTTACATTGCTCTACGACCCTCACCTCCATCCACCTCCAAAAATTTTTCATCTTTCCGAACAAGCTCTGTACCTATTCAACAATTCTCCATTCCTCCTTCTCCCAGTCCCTTGTCCTATTCTACTTTCTGTGAAGTTGACTGCAAAAGTCCCTACTATAAGTGAATTTATTCAGTATTTATTCTTTTGTACCTGGTTCATGCCTTTTGTACATGTATCAGAATTTCATCCCTTCAAAGACTGAATAACATTCCACTGTATGTATATGTCACAATTTGTTAATCCATTCATCCATCAATGGACATTTTGGTTATTTCTGTCTTTTGGCTCTTGTGAATAATGCCATGTGAACATGTGTATCCAAGTATCTGTTTGACTCTCTACATTTTTAAAACAGTGTTTTCAATATATTATTAGTACTATATTTTAAAAATAGCTTCTTATCCCTCTGAGTGACCATATGTGGATTGGTGAAGTAATTCCCCTTAACCTATTCTGTGATCACAGTGAGATTATCAGGAAAGTTATTTTATTTTGGTGTTGTAGAGTATTCTTTAATAAATCTCTATAATCAAAAAGTTAGTATCCTTGTCACCAAAACAAGTTTAATCAATGCAGTTTGGTTATTTTAAAAAATGACTTATTAAATGTAAAAACATTGGAAAATATGCCACTGTGGAATTTTTAAAAAAGTATAACATTTTTCCTATAAGGATGGAAGGCAAATGGAAACCTTTTACTTTCAAGCAGAAAGATCAGGGATCAGCTAATGATGGCCCACAAGGCAAAGTCCAGCCCACCACCTGGCTTTTCATGATCTGAAAACTAAGGATGGGTCTCACACTTTTGAAACAGTTTATAAACAAAAAAATCACCGGAAGAGTGGCACTTCATGATACATGAAAACTATGTTCATATATAATTTCTTAAATTAAATTTTTGCACCACTAGATAAAGTTTTACAAGCTATAATGGTAGAGTTGAGTAGCTGTGACAGAGACCACATGTTAGGTTTGGATGTGAGGCGTCCCCCAAAAGCTCATGTGTGAGACAATGCAAGAAGGTTCAGAGGAGAAATGATTGGGTTGTGAGAGCCTTAACCCAATCAGTGAATTAATCCCCAGACTGGATTAACTGAGTAGTAACTAGAGGAGGTGGAGCACTGGGGTTTGGCTTTGGGGTATATATCTGCATCTGGAGAGAGAAGTCTCTCTCTGCTTCCCTCTGCTACTCTCTCCTGCCATGATGTTCAGCCTCACTAGAGCCCCAAGGAATGGAGCTCGCCTTCTATGGACTAAGAGCTCTGAAACTGTGAGCCTGCAAATAAACCTCCCCTAAAATTGTTCTGCTCAGATCCTTTAGTTGGGACAGTGAAAAAACTGATGAAAACACCACATGATTCTCAAACTCAATGTTTATGATCTGGCTCTTTAGAGAAAAAACTTTACCAACCACTGATATAAAATCTTGATCTAAACTCACCTCTTCATTTACGCTTGAGAAAACCAAGGCCCAGGGAAGCGCCACATGGGATCACAGATTACAAATCTAAGAGGGATTAAAACCAATCCAGCTGTCCTGATTCCCCCTTGAGTTCCTAAACCACATCCCCCTGTGTTTAGGGAGGCAGTAGAGCAGCTCACCTTACAGCTGGAGAGCACAGACTACAACAGCCATCCCTTCAGGTTAACTGTGAAGGAAGTCTGACTGTACTCTTAATTTAGTCTGCTGAATCCAGCAATTGAACACACTTCCGGAGGGTCTTTGGGAGAGTCACTTGGTTTATACCTGTATTTGCTGACCTTTGCCAATTATTTCTTATGCATGGTTTTATATGATTAAAACCCAGTGACTTCCCAATGACTTTCAGGACAAAGTTTAAATATGTCACAAGGCTCTTATTCTGGCTTCAGCTTCACTTCCCATTCTTAACTCACTATTCTTGCCTTGTCTCCCTTTTTGCCCTCCACACTGACAGGAATTCCCCTGACCACTCTGAACCTCTACAGAAACATCTCACCTCTAAGTCTTGGTTCATGCTAACCCATCATCACACAAACAATCTCCTTGACCATCAGGCCCAAGTGCCTCTCTCCTTGCATGACCTCCCCAAGCCCTACCATAGGCAGAAGTCACAACACCTCAGTCATGACCTTGCACTTGTCTGTTTGGGCTTCTATCTTCCCAGGTCAATACTGGAAGGGAGGAAAGATATAAAGAAAAAATAAATAAATCCACTTGAATAGCAAGTCCTCAGCCACCAACCTTGTTGTATGTCATGATGTATAACTTCTGCACAAGTTTTACTGAACCATGACACTGGGGTCAAAGAGAACAGAAGATCAATGTAAAATTGTGAACACAGGGAGAGAGATGAGATTTAATTCATTTATTTTATTCTTTCACTCAATTTGATTTTTCAAAGATCATTTACTAAATGTCTACAAAGATATCAGAAACAAAGGATAATTAAATTGTTTCCTTGCTCTTTAGTACCTAAGGGTCTAGGAAGGACAAATTTGGGCCTAAATTGAAGAGAAGGGGTCAAGCCACTAAAATGTTGCTTTTTAAACTTAGGGTCAAACTCATTAATGAGTATGAAATCTGTTTATTTGGTTATAACCAGCATTATTTACACAGAAAATAGAATAAAAGAGAAAATATTAGAATGTGACATACACAGTGTAAGTATTGTTTCATGAAGCATTTTCAGTTAGGCTTTGAGTGTGGTGTGTATGTGTGTACTGAATTACAATGTGAAATGTTTTTCTCACTGTGGATGATGGTGAAATCATTTGAAAAACACTACTAAAACATCAGAATTTAGTTTAAGAATAGACAGGAAATTATTGTTGACAAATTTTAGATCAAAGAGGATGGTCTGCAGACGTACCCTAAGTTCTTAATTCATAGACACATGAACCAATGCTATAAAAATAATAATAAAATAAAATAAACACCACTGCAAATTCTTCGTAATTTTTTCCATTAAGAGGCGGGAACTACATCCCCTTTCCTTAAATTTGGGAAAGTTCTGTGGCTGCTTTGGCTGATGGAATGCTATGGATATGACACCATGGTACTCCTGAAAGTAAGTCATGAAGTGTCATAGAACTCTTTTTTGTTTTGTGAGGCCTTGGGACACCATGTGAGTTCAGCCACCCTAAGATCTGAGCAGGCATGTTCAGGCTTTCAGTCAACAGTTTCATCCCAGTCAAGCCTTCTGACCATTCCTAACGATACACTAGATTCATGAGTGAAGCCATCTTGGACCCTCTAGATCAGTTATTCTCCAGCCAAATGCCACCAAGTAAATTCATTAATGCCAGGTGGAACATGAGAATCACCCAGCCAAACACTGCCCAAGTCCCTGACCCACAAAGTCATGATATAAAATCTAAGTGCCTGGTGTTTAAAGTCATAAAGTAGCAGATATTTGTTCCAAAGCAATAGATGCTCGAAACACCCACTAAAGGAGTGTTTTTAAACTTAGAGACACAATTCATGAATGGGACAAGAAGTCAACATAGTGGGTAACAATTAAATAGTAAAAATAGAATGGAAAAATATTAGAATACATAGTACACAGGAACGGTATTGTTTTAAGACACTTTTTCAATTACATCTACGTATGTATACATTTACAGGGTTGCAATACATTTTTCATTATACATAGTTAAAATCTTCTGAAGAGTACTGTATCCAAACACCCAAATTTATTATAAAATAGACAAGAAATAATAAAGATTATCAGACAATATTACATCAAAGGAGAAAGTCCATAGATAGTGCCCAAGCATTTAATTCACAGAGACATGAATCAATGCCATTTGCTCATCATAATTCACAGAAACTTGTACCATCCCCATGTGTTCTTATAGCAGTTTTGGCCATAATGTTTAAATATTGTAACTATGATTTCTGAGTCATAGTGCTTTCTCCTAATTTATATGTAAAACATTATGTATTGAAAATAAAATATTTTCTAGTGTTTATTCTGACAGGTCATTTGCATAATGAACTCAGAGCCTCACTTTCATTGGTTCCTACCCAATAATAAAATCTTGACCAATTTGAATTCTGCGTTTGAATTCTTTACACTCATGTTGGACTGATAAGACCTTGGTGTCAACATTTATCAATTCTTCTAATAAAACTTTCTTGAAGATGCTGTAGCATGCAAGGGAGACTACAGAGAGTTCATTTTTTTGTTGTGAATTATAGATCTATGTCTTGGTGTTTTACAATAAATTAGATTACTATAGCGACTTGAAGGAAAACATAAATCACATGTTCAATGGGCCTTTTGGATCATTTCTACCATCATTTCCTCACCACCCTGTTGATTTTCTTTCTCTTTCCTAGTGTGCACTGAGCAGAGACAATAGAATTTCCACTGGGGTGAACTATGGAATGGTCCTCCATAATTCAGGATTCCTGAAACCTTCTCTACAGATGATTGCAGAGCTGAACATCTGACTTCCTGTTAGAGAACCTGGGTCCCAGCCTTTTGTCCTGTCACAGATTGTTACTTGGGTCAAGTCAATCTCTCTTTGGGTTCTTTTCTGACAAGTAAAATAGTAACCGAAACGCATACCTCTCAGTTTGTTTCATTGAGAATGAAATTAGCAATTATTTTCATAGTCAAGCTTGCCAGTTAGTAGTAAGACACTTATTCAAAGAGTAATTCATTCCAAACACATCTCATCAGATGCTTATGGGGTACCATGAAGTTCCAGCCTGCACAGTGTGGAGGAGAACAGGCATCCTCCCTGCTTCTCAGGAGCACAGACCCAACTCTGAGACAGTAAAGAAATGAATACGGAAGTGAATTGTGCTGTGTTATGAAGTGAGCTAGTGGCCCCGAGAAAACACACACAAGTAACAGGCTAGCTTAGTTTCTGCTAGGTGAGAAGGCGTCAGGTGTGGAAAGTGGGTGGGCTCCAAGAGAATGATTAAAAATTAACCAAAGCCAGATTCCAGGGAGACCACAAAGACGTTCTCCTCCTGGAGTTGTAAAGGTGTTTGATTCCCCCAGCCGGAAGGAAGAAGGGTTTGCACAACATACTAGATCTTTTCAAGTAGAGAACCTGGGGAACAGAGGGATGTGTTGGAAATCCTGGAATTTCATGAACCATAACACCCAGGCATAACGTTATTTAGGAATCACGTGTGAAGAAGGATCTTTTGCATTTCCTGTAGTAAAAATAGTGAGAGTGTCGAATCTGTCTCCCTGAGGCAACCCCAAGTCACACTTCTGTTGGAGACAGCAGCATGAGACTTTGCAGATTCATTCATTCATTCAGTGAACATTTGTTGTGGGCTGCACAATCTGTGTGCCTGGCACAGTGCCAAGTATTGGGAAAAGATAAAGACATAGTCCCTGCCTTCTGGGGGCTGACAGCCTGGGCCAGAATAGTCAATAAACAGAGTAGTTCAAGGGTACCCATCATAACATGAAAGAGGAAGTAAGCTCATCGGACAGATGAGGGGCTCACTCAAGCTAGAGGAGAAGCCAGGTGGAGAGGGTCTGCCCAGAGCTGCCACGTGATAATGGCCCAGGGCATGAGACAGCAGACCCAACGTCAAGTCCTGTACGAGGCTGCTTCACAACGTGCTCGCCAGCCTGCATTCAGGCCCCCCTGGTCTCTCCTGGCCCAATTGGGCCAACAGTACAGGCGAGACAGAACATGAAATTTCTCTATGCAAAGAATGATTGGCACGGCTCTCTAAGAAGAGCTGTGAGCTTGAAACTTTTCCAAGCTGGGAATTGAGGGAGACACGATGCATTCAGCCCTTTGGGTCTGTGGGTTCCACAACCACAGACTGAACAACCACAGACTGAAAATACTTTCAAAAATTAAATCTGTAGTGAACATATACAGACTTTATTCTTGTTATCATTTCTTAAACCATACAACTACTATTTACATGGCATTTACACTGTATTAGGTATTATAAATAATCTAGAGATGATTTGAAGTATGCAGGAGACTGTGTGCAAATAATACACCAATTGATAAAATGGACTTGAGCCTACATGGACTTTGGTACCTGTGGGGATCAGGAATCCATCCCCAGTGGACACAGAGAGAACTGTAATCATCTGCTTGTTTCAATAACAACCTGCTTTACATAGAATACTTCAGAGTAGTTCTATTGCAGCTATAGAGTCCAAAAAAGGCAACAGGAAGACAGTTTAGAGCAGAGGATTACTTCAAATGAGGGAGTAGAATGAATCTTATCACAATGTTTTTCCCTCTTCCAAAGCTTTCTTCACCCAAGGGATCTAAAACAACATGAATTGGGTCATTTTCCTCCCATGCAAAGCCCCCCCAGAGCTTTTCCACTGCTCTCGGAAGACAATCCACCCTCCTTCCCAGGGCCAACAGGTGCCACCTCATCAGACCCCTGCCTCCTCTTCAGTGTCAACCTGGAATTCTTTCCTACTCACCCACCACACTTCCGTCATACCAGCCTCCCCTCCATATAGCTCTTCCCTCAGTTCAGAGAATTAGCACATGCTGTTCCTCATCCCTGGAGCTCCTCCTTCACCTCCCATGAGCCTGGACTCTTTCCCATCCTTCTCGGCCCAACTTGAAGGTCAGCTTCCCCAAAGGATCTTCCCTGACTCAGTGAATCAGAAACTCTGGAGGTAGGCCCAGCACACACTGACCTTGGAGAACACTGTCTTAAGGAGCATATGGAAAGAATTACAGTATAAACTGGGGAGATTCTGAGTTTTAAAAAACTTAAGCACCACTACAAATTTATTCAGATAAATAAATATCCCATTTGCCTATCATGCGTGGTTTATGTGATACTTGCTATAAAGAAAAAGAATGAAACAAAGACCAATGACGATAGTGTGCCATGAGCCGTGAAGTTCACAAAAATGCATTCTCTTATCCATTTAACACAGCAGGGACACTGGCCAGTGTCACTGAATGGGACAGTCAGAGAAGATGGCCTGCATTCCTGAATCTGCCTTGAGCTGACTTGTGAATCAGAGGTGCCTGAGGATTTGAGGAAAGCAAGGTTAAGGCAAAGACTTCAAAGTAGAAAAGAGCTGAGTTTATTTGAGAAACAGAAAGGAGACACTGTGTTTACAGCACAAGATCCAGGGCTGGGGGAGAAAGATGAATGTCTGGGATTAGGTAGGAGCTGGATTAGACATGGAAGTGGTTAACAGTGTGGATTTCAATCCCCTGCAACACCCAGAGTACTGTAAGCAGCCATTAAAATCCCTAGTGAAGAGATTCTCAGTGTTAGAAGATGACTCTGAGCACTGCAATGGAGAATAGGCCATGGGTCAGGGGCGTAACTGGGAACATTGATTAGACACTTAGGAGGCTTGCAGAGTACCCACCATGCCTTCAAACCCTTTAGCATTAGCTCACCACACCCTGCAACACCCCATGACTGAGATGGATCACTCACCCAACTTTGTGAGTGAGACAACTGAGGCACAGAGAGGTCAGTAACTTCTGAGGTCTCACAGCGGGTGTCAGCAGCAGCACTCAAACCCAGGCAGCCTGGGTTCAGAATCTGGGCTCAAACCAGTGCTAAACCAAGCACACTGTTCCTGCCTTCCTAACTGACAAAGGTCTGCTCTGAACTCAAAATAGTATGTTCTAGTGAAGTGCTGCGAATATTAAGAAGGGTGCTGTGTGGATTTAACAATGCCATTATATCGTATAAATATAACTCATTAAATAAAGTATAATGAATTGGCTCCTAATCTTCTGTATATTGTGGTTAAAAGCAGCACTAATATTTGCAGCAAGAAAAACAATTAGCACATTCATTAAGTAGCGTCCTGCTTACACTTCACTCATTAACTTTAATCATCTATGAAATGCTTGAACTAAGTTAACCCGCCAGCAGCGCAGTCATTAGTGCCCATCAGCACTTGATGATGCTTTAATTTTTAGGGTCTGTTTTAATTTTACAGACTAACAAAGAACCCATCTTAGTTACTATTTTCCCTTAATGGTACATAGGATCAAGATATTTGGATATTGTTTAAGCTAAAAAATTACTATCCTTCACAATTGCACCATAAATGAACTCTAATTAATGGTTACATTTATTTTCTGTCATTTTCCCAAATTTTGTCACTTTTCTTTGGTCTTTAATCAGCAATACACATTCTGAAATCGAACTTACCTCTGATGTGGTATAGTTCTTATGTATAAATTGTCACAAAGAATTCCATGTGTGTTGCTGGGTAACCAAAAACGTTTAGAAGAATAGTTCTTAATCTTTTAGGAAATCACAACACCCTTAAGAGTCTAGGGATAGCATGGACCTCCTCCCAAGAAAATGTACATATATATGTACATAACATTAACAGGCTCACCAAATCCCTGAAATATATTCTCTGACCAGTAAGAATTCCGGGTTACGAATTCGGGCTTTCAGTCCCAAAAAAACAAAGGTCAAATGTTCTTTCTGATATGTGGATGCTAACACACAATAATGGGGTGGGGATCAGATTAGACATTTATTGGATTAGACAAAGGGGGATGAAGGGCAGTGGGGAGGGATGGGAATTGGAAAGACAGAATGAATCAGACATCACTTTCCTATGTTCAGATATGAATACATGACCAGTGAAACTCCACATCATGTTCAAGAAGAAGTTTGGAATCCTAATTAGAATAAGTTATACTCCATGCATATATAATGTCAAAATACACTCTAATGTCATGTATATCTAAAAAGAATAAGTTTTCTAAAAGTTTAGTTAAATAATACCTTCAGATAGATTCAAAATACTGTTTGGGTTTGTGAACTTTGAAATTCTTTTCTTTTGACTTTAAATGTGGACAATAACATGGCATCTAATAATGCAGAAGAAAAGTTTAATGTCAGTTTGGCTTTTTGGTTTAGATCACCTGTAAGGGGACTGTTTTCACTGCCAAGTGCAACGTAAGAATCCAATACTGTAGCTAGCTTCCGTGTCGTTTGTTAAGATTTTAGTTAAATTAAGTTTGTACTTACTTAGTTAAAATCTAAAAATTTAGTTAAATTAAGAAGTCTAGTAAAATTAAAATTTAGTTAAATTAAATTTGTACTTACTTTCTTTCTGGTTACATGAAAACCCTTGGATTTACATATTGTTTTTCCTTTTGTTCAAATGATTATTTTCTTTTATTAATAATGCTATTATTAAAACTTTGAAAAAATTGGGGCTTTAATTTAACTTGGCTATTTAGAGGCAACTGAAGTTTATCCTCAATTGAAGGCTGAAACCCTTCTTTACTGAAGAATGCTATCTAAAATGTACAGAAGAAAGGGTAGAAGTAGGAAACTCACCTCTGGGAAGATTTTAACATAGACCTAATCTCAGGTGGCTTAAGGATATTGTTGTTGCTTTCTTTGGTGACATAATAATAGTGCTGTGCAGGAGACGTATGTTACATTATTTAAGGATGAAGGGCGGTAGTAATGCAACTTACATTGAAAGATTCAACAAAAGAGATAGTTGATAGAAGATAGATAAAGTTTATCAGGGGAAATATTAACAACTCTGGAAGCTAGGTGGCTTCTATTTTACTCTTCCTGCAAATTTTTTTACTGTTTGAAATTTTTATAATAAATGTCGAAAGAGAAAAGATTCTAGTTTTTGAACATTTGGGGTATTGGGCAAGAAAATATTAATGTAATTTTAAAGTCTAGGAAGGAAAAGTAGGGTTTGTGCAGATATTCTAATACAGACACTGATACTAGAAGATTCCAAAGGGGAAAATGATGTTCAGATTTGCTATAGAAACAAGATTAGAGGTCAGTACAAACAGGAATGTCTCATGTTAGGGACATACATTATCTTAATCCACCTTAATTCAAGTAAACAGAACTTCTTTGCAGATTTGGTTTGTTTCATCTTTTGTGCATGTGGCTGTATGTATGAGTAATGCAACACTGCCATTATATTGTATAAGTATAGTGCATTATACAAAGTATAGTAAATTGATTTCTAATCTTCTGTGTATTGTGGTTAAAAGCAGAACTAGTATTTGCAGCAAAAAGAAGCAAACAATTAGCACATTTATTAAGTAGAATCCTACTATCAGCTTTGATCACTGGTTTATAAATTTCTTAAGAAATCCATTTAAAACATTGATCTGATTTTTGGTCTATCAGAACTTGAGAATACCACCAGTCAAGGCAGGTAGAACTGTTGTTGAACAAGGCCCTTCCTCTGCAAACAGTCACTGGATGAAAGCAATTTCAGGAAATATAAGAAAATATAATAAATATAAGCAATATAAGAAAACAATAAATAGATGTAGCACATTTCTGGGTGAGAAATCTAAATATCAAAAAGGTATCAGTGCTCTCTAAATCTATATGTAGATTCAATGTCATACTCATCAAAATCTTAAGAGAGATTTTTCATGGTTCTTGGTAAACTGGTTCTAGAATTTGTATTAAAGTCTAAGGTTGCCAAAAATAGAAACAAAAACTTCCTCTTAAAAAAAATGGAAAAGAAAACAATTAAATCACTTATGCTAGCCGATATCAAGTGCTGGTTACAAATACAGCATGATGTTGGTGTGAGATAAACACTTAAATCAACAAACCATAATGGAAGCTGGAAACTGGCTTATATAATATATGGAAAATTAATATATGGCACAGTGGACTTGGATATCAATAAGGAAAGAATAGATTTGTGAATAAATGGTCCTTGGACAATTATCTAGGTATATTGAAAATATGGAAGTAGACCTTTTACAATATAACCAAAAATCTATTTCATTCAGATTAAAGTTTAAAATGCAAGTTTCTTTATAGACTTACCTTAGGAAATAATTTTCTTCAATATAAATTTTAAAAATTAAGAAAAATATTGATATTTTAAAATATAATAAAATTTAAAACTTCTAAACCTAATTAAAGGATATTATTTAACAGGCGAAAATTGGTAGATGATATTTGCCACTCAAGAAATTTGTATGCAGAATACTGGAAAGTTCTTAAAAATAAAAAAAGCAATTTAATGGGCAAGATATATAAACAAGCATTTCATTGAAAAAGAAACACAGTCAATAAATGTATAAAATGTTACCATCTTATTAGACATTGAGGAACTGAAAATTGAGACCGCAGTAGGACCATTTACACCTACCAGGTTGACAGAAACTATGAAGTCATAGACTCCCATATTTTAGTAAAGACGTAGAGCATCAGGAACACCTGCATGCCTCTAATGGTTGCACAAGAATATACAGTGGCTCATCCACATTTTTCAATAAATTAAATTAAATTATGGCATTTGCTGGGTAAATGGATGGAGTTGGAGAATATCATGCTAAGTGAAATAAGTCAAACCCAAAAAACCAAAGGCTGAATGTTTTCTCTGATATGTGGATGCTAATTCAAAATGAGTGGTGGGGGGGCAGGTGCTAGGGAACAATAGAGTTATTTTATATTAGGTAAAGGGGAGAGAAGGGAGAGAAAGGGGTATGGGGCTAGGAAAGTTGGTAGAGTGAAACAGACATTATTACCTCATGTATATATATGACTGCATAACCAATGTGATCCTACAATATGTACAATTAGAAAAATGACAGATTACACTCCATTTATGTATGAATTATCAAAATGTATAAATGCATTCTACTGTCATGTACAACTAATTAGGACAAATAAAAAAATTAATATACAAAATTGCACGTACCCTCTGACCCAGAAGTTTAGTTCTACGTAAATATTGTAAAGGAGAGCTGTCATCAATATACCAAAAGACATATGCAAGCACGTACATGGTGATCTTTTTATACTAGAAGAAAACTGGAAACAACCTAAATGATCAATATGACACCAAATAAATTGTTTTCATGACCCAATAGGATATCATACAATTGAATGAACCAAATGAACTACAACTTCATATTCTAATGTGGATGGATCCTAAAAACATAATATGAAAAAGTAAAATGGAGTAATATTGCATTTTTATAAAGCTTAAAATATGCAAAACTCACCAATATGTTGTTAGGAATGCATGCCCATGAAGTAAAATACAAAGAAAAGCAAAGAAATGATAAACTCAAAATTCAATTCTATAGTGGTGGCTTCTGTGTTGCAGAGGGTTTTTAATTAAATTTCTTAAGCCAGATAGTAAGACATATTGTTTGTTTGATTGTTATTCTTTGTCATTTTATATCCAGGTTTCTCAACCTCAGGTAATTCTTTGGGTTGGCTGCAGTGTGCAACTGTAAGTTTAGCAGAACTCCCAGCCTTTACTGACTAGAAGACAGCAGCACCAGCCTCCTGGTCGTGATATCCAAAAAGGTCTGCAGATATTGCCAAGTGTTCCCTGGGAGACCAAAGTCACCCCCAACTGAGAACCTATGCCCTACATATATATATTTTGTATATATTCCTTCTTAATGTTTGAAATATTGCTTAAATCTTCATAGTTAAAACATTTAACACCTCTTATGGTCAAACTCATATAACTAGTCCATTGACTAAATTAGACTTGACAGGGCAAGAACATTTTATATTTTCTCTACTGCTTCTTTAAGCTCCCTGAACGAACTTGATCTTTTCCTCTCTCTAGAAGATACCTCAGGCAGGTTCTACAGATTTTTTTTTGATCTACAAAAAAATGGCATTTTAATATGGTTAAACCTAATAAATGGAGAAGATTTATCAAGCTCTTGGGTAGGGCACTCAGATAATGAAGATGTCATTTCTTGCCAACTAAAGCACAAAGTTAATAAAATTGTAATCATAGTCTCAGCAGCAATTTCATTAACCTTGATAATGATTCCCAAATTAATTTGGGACATAAAACATCAAAAAAAGATGAGAAAGAGAAGGGGTATAGGGTCTTGCTCTATTAGAAATAAGAGTCACATGAAGGCAAAATCTTGTGGGTATGGTGATGGTGTTTGAGTAGACAAATAAACTGATGGGAGAACACAGAGCCAGAGTACAAACCTTGGAGGATCAGTCAAGTCAAACTATGGGAGCACACATCAGTGCTGACATCTTGGCGCATTAGCATTTAGTTTGCTGCTTGCTCACACAGAACTTAATTGTTAGTCCTGATATGACATGCGGGGCAGCTCTGATTGTGCTCTGCATCCCAACATTCCTCAAGCTTCCAACACAAGAGAAGATGGAATCAGTCTGAACAAGAATCTTTCAGAGCCTCATCCAGGAATCAACACACATCACTTCTGTTCACAGGTCATGGACCGGTACTCCCAAACTGGAGAAGAGCTGGATAATGAAGTCTTTGTAGTATTCAGGTAGACCAGACACAAGGGGGGCACTGACCACATTTATCTTTGATGAGAACTTGAGATATGAAAGAGGTGAAATTATGGATCATTAAGAAAAATGAAGTGTTCCAACCCTGATAGTGGGTAAATTAATTTTCACATAGAAAAAAAGTATTAAATCAGATCCCTACTTCACATTGTGCTCAAACATTCCAATGGAGTAAGATTTAAACATAAAAGAGAAAGCTAAAGTTTTTAGCAAAAGTTCACAAAATCTAATAAGAAAATATTTGTTTAAGAAGATTAAAAGCACCAATTACAAAGAAAATGATTGATGAATTCAAGGGAAACAAAAGAACACAGTTTAAAAACAAATAGACTTGAAGATATAAATAATAACAATGAATTGTATTTGGAAATTTAAATAACTTCTTCAATGAATGAGAAAAAATGGTGGGAGGGACACCAAAAGGTGATTATGTGAAGAGGCAATTCTGCTTCCAGGCACAAAGATATTTACTGGGACCTTGTTGGTAGCACAGGAAAATTACAAACAATCCAAATGTTCAAGAAAAATACACTGTGCTATATCTCACACAATGGAATTCTAAACCAGAGTTAAAATGACAGAATAAATCCACTTGTAGCAATATGGATTAAAAACTGGAAAACATAATGTTAAACATAAATGCAAGTCATGGAACATGGACAGTAATGATGCCATTTATGCACCCTTGTGTATATTGCTTATTCATACACATGCACAAAGTCAGATATAAAATCAGGGAAAGGGAGGATATTCATCAACTTCAGGGCAGGGCTGCACTTGAGGAGAGAAGGAAATGGGCTTGGAGAAGTCCTTCCCAGTTTTACCTGCAGCATTTTGTTCTGCCCACCACACAAACACGCGCGCGCGCACGCGCGCGCATACACACACACACACACACACAAAGATCTGAAGCAAAAATATTAACATTTTTGAACCTTAGTAGTTGAAAACTGTGTTTGTTATACTGCTCTCTAAACTTTTCTATAGGTTAAAAATAATTCTTAATAATTGAGGGACATGAAAGGACACAGAAAGCACTAGAAGATCTGATTTATTAAAATTTATAAACTTCTTTTGATCAAGTTGGAGCTCCCAAATTAGAACTAATGCACAGAAACTGTATTCCTAGATAACGCAAATCATCAAAGATGGATTTCCCAAATGAAATTGTGAGTTAAGCCTGACTTTCTTCTTCTTCAACCAGATCTTAGTTTTCTCACTAAGAAAATTTCCTTTTAAGGGCAGTGCAAACCCTGTGGTGTTTGTAAGAACAGCTCCTACATGAACTTTGGAACCCTTCAGAGGTTCATTTATGTTCCCAGGTCACAAGGATACAATCTAATCCACAGGAGTAATAATTTAAATAAAGTCACCTGAGAGCCTATAAAGAGTGACCAATCTTGCAAATAGCCTTATTTTATGGTTAATAATATGCATGGGTCATGTTACTGCTAATAAGGTGCTTTGAGTTCCTAAAGGAAAAAGCAATCATAAAATACTATTTCACATACTTTCTTTTCTATTTTTGGACATCAATG
The DNA here is from genome assembly GCA_020662805.1 of Glaucomys volans. NCBI lineage: Eukaryota > Metazoa > Chordata > Mammalia > Rodentia > Sciuridae > Glaucomys > Glaucomys volans. The sequence goes on along the minus strand of JAJEJO010005312.1, from coordinate 70,393 downwards.
GCATGTTAATAGCTGCCATCATTTTGACTACACTGTAAAGTCACCCATATATCATTGCTGTTTACGAGGCTCTCTAGACATCTGTTTCTTGCATTAGGTAATTAGTTTAGAACCAAGTTATGTTGAATGACATATACTCGGTTGACCATCTGCCTTTAGAATGCAGTTCACTTTTGAGACACAGCTCTTGTTCTGTGTCACACCATCAATATTCACTGCAGAGATAGGCTGCTCAAAGTTCCACTTCTGCTCGCTGATCATCTGTATCTTAACTCTTTCCAATAAGATTTACAGAGCAGACCCACCACTAACACAAGGGAGATTTCACTTTAGAGAGATTTAGTAGATGTGATCAAATCCCTTTAAAGATAGCCTGGCCAAACGGTTACAAATGGATGTTTTTATATGTTATGTGGTTTTTCTAAATCAACAAATCTTATTTTACATTATTCATCATCATAACTATGACACCTGAGAGCACCACTCTAAAACAATTCTAAAGCATCACAGCCAATATCTGGCATTTCTTTTCAGGAAGAGCAATAGTTCTCAGGATATCGCAGTAGCACCAGCTTTGAAATCATCTTGAATTTTTGTTGTGTTCAGAGCTGACTCACATATGCTAGCATAGCAGCCTTGCTGGCTCCTTGTTCCACTCTTTGCAAAAGTAGATTCTCATATTCACGAGGGCTAAAAATTTTTTTTAAAAAAAGCAAGACATCGAGGAGGGAGAGGAGATAGGGAGGCAATCTTATTATTTTCTACAAGATTTGAGCAATAAAATGCATTTGTGTGTGTGTGTGTGTGCACGTGTGCACGTGTGTGTGCATGTGTGTGTGTTTATGTGTGTATGTGTGTGTGTGTGTGTGTGAGAGAGAGAGAGAGAGAGAGAGAGAGAGAGAGAGAGAGATGGGGGTTGGAATTTGAAACTTGGCTTTCCATAAGATTCAAAAATCTCTTCATGGTGGCATTATTCCCATTTTTAAATTGCCATATTGCTGTTCCTACCTTACCAAAAACTATGGGTGACTAATTCATCCCAATTTTCACTTGTCTGAGTTTTCTAACTTTTTTTACAATGAGCTCATGTTAAATCGATAAGCAGAAGGGGGAAAAAAAGCACTTTAATTCAAAAACGCTTAGGGGTTTGCCAAAATATTGTGATTTCATCATGTAACTTTATTTCTTCCTTATCTGGGTCTACCACTCACAGATGTAATGTGTTGGTAAGTAGGAATTACTTTATCTCCATTGCTTTGCTGTAAAATTGAGGTAACTATGCCATACTAACTACAAGTGTATTATTTTGCCGTTACTAGGAGACAACATTCAAGCGGCAAATGGTAATAAGTAGCGAAGCAAATGCAAACACCATTTGCTTTACTGATATTCTAATAGGCTTCCTCTGAGGTAGGGTCCTCTGACACCAAAACATGATATATGCAGATATTACTTAAATAGTTAAATAACAGCCTAATGTAAGTGGGTCAATAATTAGATCCCCACAAACTTAATATACTATGAGACTCAGCAAAAATAGAGAATGAAACAGTAAAGTGTGATTTTTATCTACTGGATTAGACCAGTCTGAATAGATGTTTTCAAGGTCAATAACTATAGAATGACCAACATATATTAAGTTTGTCACTTTTTTCCCTTTTGACGCTCTATTCAAATTGTACCTCTCCCATGAAGATTCTCTTGTTATTTCTGATGTGTTCCCTCCATCCCTGGCTTTAAAAAATTATGTATTTCTATCACAGTGTCCACTACTCTAATAGCATCCATACGTTAGAGTATCCACTATCTCATACTGCATTGTCCCCTTATTTGAGGCAGATAATTGTGCACATTTTAACATTTCTGAAGTAAAGATCCATCCCATAAACTATAGATTATGCAGCCAGCCTTCCATATCTGTGGGTTTCACATCGTTGAATTCAACCAATCTTGGACTGAAAATGTTTTTTTAAAAAAATTGCATCTGTACTGAACATGACAGACTTTTTTCTTGTCATTATTCCCTAAACAAAGGGTATAACAACTATTTACATTGTGTTCACATTGTATTTGGTATTATGAGTAATCTAGAGACAATTTAAAGTATATAGGAGAATATACATAGATTATATGCAAATGTTATACCACTTGGTATGAGGGATTTGAGTATTCTCAGATTGTGTATCCACAGGAGGTCCTAGAACTAATCCCCAACAGATACCAAGGGACACGTGTAGTTAATGTGGTATTGTTTTCCCTTCTTCTTTCCATCCTGCATGCTCAAATCAGCTCTCATTAAATCAGTGGAGCAATTTACAATTGATCAAGCTGGGAATAACCTTACAATCCACCTACCTGGAAGACAGGTAGCACATCTGTTGATACTTGCATTCTCTCAGAAGATAAATCATTGTGCTTGCCGAATAGAGACCTGGGGAGATTGAAATTAATAACCTCAGGCTCTCTCAGACTGAGAAAAGAGAAGAATTTTAAAGAGGTGACCACCCTCAGGAGGAGTTTTGCATTTATATAACTGGAGTGTCATCTGATGATTTCTTCTTCACGTTTATATTAGCATTCTGTTTTAATCTTTGACAATTCTATGATATTCTATTTGTCCATACAACTGCAAACACATCAGGCTTTATGTATCATGGAAGCGGCTTAAAGTTTAAAGCCCCACTTGCTTCTCCTTCTGAAGTGGACGCTGCAACAGGCTGCTTGAATGCCTCCACCCTTCAGTACTGAGTCACTCATTCCCCCAGCTCCAGGGAATATTGGTGCCTGACAGCTCATAATTGATTCCTGCTGCAGAGATTGTTCTCTGCTGAAAAGAATGGTCTAAATTAACTTTGTATCACCTTCCTGAGAGCAGCCCATATCCAATAACTGGTCAGAACTGTAAAGACTGGGCCCTCTGCCCCAATTTGAGATGAAGATACAGAGTAACCACAGCTCCAGAGCAAACAATGCCATTGGCTGAGGGCTTGATTGTGAATGTCTCACAACCCAAGTTCTTTTTCTATGCACTCTTGCTTCTCTCTCTCTCCTGCAAGGGTTGATTCAGAGATACTACCTCCTAGGGAACGTGGTCTGTGACAGTTGGTGCATTAGGAATGGTAAAAAAAAAAAAAAATGCTTCAGAAAAGAGAGAGATAGAGAAGATTTTGGAGTTGGATCTAGTAAACATTAATGGGCCTTATAGTGATGGCAGATAAATCCAAGAATGAGGAAAACTTTTCACTGATGATAAACAAGGACAGTATACTAGTGAATGAGCAGGTCTGATGCATAAGATATTTGAGAATGGAGAAAAAATCGTGATAATAGTGGTACTTAATCACCAACTAAACATTAAGTCTGAAAACTGAAGACTGATTGCCAGAGTATCAGGGGACTTTCATTTCCTGCCACTATGAGACAAACAAAATTGAGAATAAAGGTCAAGATTTATAAGAATAAGAGTAACAAAACTCTCAATGATTCAACATCCTGGCAAGTCCACTGTGCCAAGGTTTAGTCCCTGATTAGGAAGGAATGGGACCTTGAGGCACAAAGTAGGAATGTCTAGTTGATGCGTTCAACAAATTTGAGTCCCAGATTCCTGAGTCCTCTGCAGGAGTGACCCACTCTTCCTTGTTACAAGCTAATGTCCCCATGAGCAGGGCAGAGGGACTCTGACCTTGAAAGACAGTATGGACTCCACTCAGAATTTGCCCTGACCTCCCCTTCTATCTACTAAAACAATAACTAGGTTTAAGTTACATCTCTGATTGAACCCAGAGATATTTAACCACTGAGCCACATCCCCAGCCTTTTTTTGTATTTATTTAAAGATAGAGTCTCACTGAGTTGCTTAGTGCTTCACTAAGTTGCTGAGGCTGACTTTGAACTCGTGATCCTCCTGCCTCTGCCTCCCAAGCTGCTGGGATTACAGGCATGTACCACCACAGCCAGTGATAACAAAATTTAGTCTGGGAAGTTCTGGGCATGCTCAAGCATGAAATAAATGAAAGACCAAAGTATCTATAGGATCTAGACAATAGGTTCTGACAGGGGCCAGGCAAACAGATATAGGACTGAATTCTCAGGATTAAGGAGCTTTATGGAACATAAAGGTGGATATGGAGAATTTATAGAAATGAGAGTAATGAAGAATTTAATGTTCAGTAAGAACCTGCTTAGACAGTGACAGTGTATGTTACCAAGAGATCTCTTGGGAGGTTAGAAAAAGCAATGGTCCACACTAAGTAAAGCAGTAACATTATAACATAAGCTGGAAGGAAATATCAAAAACATTCGAAAAGTAGGCAATTGTGGGTATATCAGATAATGCTGAAAATCCCACTTGATGACGCTGATGCATAAGAGAGCACAGAAAGCCTTCTGTTAAACAAAGCAACAAGAAATGTGCTAGTGCACAGGGACAGCAGCAGCATTGGGCAACTTAGTGTGGACCTACCTCTGCAGATCATCCCTGACAGTGGGAGACATTATGACAGAATCAAACTCATTTGGTAGCAATGTGGGTCATTGGATCCCCAAATAATAAAGGTAGAAAGGGGTGGCACTTTGCTATCAGAAGCAAGGTGGGTATAATTATTGCAATGAGCAGCAAAGAGTAGTTGCCAAGAAGAGCTGATCCTTAGACAGACAGTAGCAGGGGACATAGCTCATCCCATTAAACTTTCACTTTAAAATTCTTCCCAGGAAAAGAAGGCCAGTAGAATCTCATATGAGGAACTCCCAGGACATACATGAAGCAAGAAGATCTGAATGCATTAGGGGTGGACTGAAGTGGATGCTGGGCTGTGCCATCCAGATCCTGTTTCTCAGAACTGCAGCACTCAGTTTCCAGTTGCTAAGAGCCTTGGCAACTGACAGCTCAAGACTGAGTCCCTCTCTGGAGATTTTCCTCCACCAAAGACAGCCACTTCACCCAAGATCATACTTCCCTCCTGGGAGTAGCCAATATCAAGTGACTGGTCAATCAAGAAATATAAAGGTCCCTATCCCTTACCTTAATTCAGACAAAAATATACAGAGCTATTCTAGAGCCAAAGAACTCCTTAGAATCAACCAAAGTATATTTTGTAATATTTCACAGCCTAACTTCTTCTACCATATCCATTCTCTTTCATTTTCAAGAGATGAACCCCCAGTAAACTTTCTGCATGCAAATCTCTGTTTCATGGGGAATCTGCAACACTCCCGCTCTCACCACATTTTACATCAGCAGTTTCTAAATATATGCTGTTGACTTGCTATGACAGAAATTTCTAGGGAAGAGAAGAAAAGCCTATTCCTCACATTCACTCCATACCTACAAAACCACCCAATCCTGGATGAATCTCAGAGATGTGAACTTTTTAAACCCCCTGATTCTGGTGGGCAATTTGATGTAGAAACTACTCCTACATCAATAACTCAGACTCAAATCAACCTATGATTTATATCTTGCTCCATCTTCCCATTTCAGCTTATTACAGAATGGAGAAGCAATAAAAGGTCAAAAGCTTGGTACCAGGTAAATAAAATGTGAAGAACTCATTCTCCTAAGCAACTAGTATATTTTGGGCTATTGGCAACTAATCCCATTTCCTTTTTTCTTGAGAAGCTCAAAACAGGATTTGTGGCCAACTTCTGGCTTGCAAATGGAACTTGATCACTTCTTCTGCCAAATGTTAACCTCACCCCTGGCTGTCTCTCATTTTTGCAATCCAATTTCCCTTTCACCTCAATTTTCTCATCTATTTCTTGTTATATTTTATATTTCACATATTTCTGTAGGCAACCTCAAGTCCTTATTTTTGTTATTATGGCGAACAAGTGGAGAATCAATTAAATGAAGAAGGGGGAAAAAAGGAAAGAGAAGGGACTATGTTTGGGGAGGCAGAAGTGGACACGCAGGACTTGAAATATTCAGAGTACAGATTATCAAGAGCTGCTCTTACAGAGTTCTTAGAGTGAGAACTCAATACTGAACATCATGTTTTTAAACACTAGACAATTAAGTTTATAAAATGCATACTAAGGTGAAAAGGTGAGGAATAGGTCAATGAACTTGGCCAGGGTTGATCTGAGAGCCCTGTTGACCTAGCTGAAGGTTCTAGTAGAACTTCTAGGTCTCCCTGCCTGGTGTTGGTTCTTCAGACTCAGAGAACTCACAGTCTGGACACAGAAAGCCAGTAGGGGAGGGGAGGGTTGGGAAGAGGGCTAAGAGACCCTCTCACCTTGTCCATGGAGTAATGTTTATTATCATCATAGCTCCCCAGATTCTCATTTGATTCTATCCTTTTCCTACCAGGTAGCCCTGTGTGTTTTATATTAAGATTCCATGTCATGAGAGGGTAAGTGAAAAACTTTCTCTGGAACCAAGTTTCTCTGGAAACCTAATAATGTTTTTGTCAGGGTGGATAAGTGTCCTAAATGAAAGTGCCAAAAGAGTCTGACGTTATGTCCCAGTTACAAGCTTTTTCTCTTCTTCTGGTAATTGGAAGAATAAAGCTATGGTTTCCAAATGTATCAGAAATTTGGAAATACATCCTGTAGATATAGAACTTCAGTTTTTCCCTTTTGGAAGATAAATGATCATGATTAATAGTGTTTCCACTTGTGGAACTCCTGGGCCCATTGGCCCCCTGAGGAAAAATGAGAAAACAAAATCAAACTAAAATACATTTGTCTTCATCTCAAGAGCATGCGCTCTTTGCCTCTATTAATTTAATGGTGTTTTGTCTATCCATCTTGACTAGGGTTGCTAACATTTGTGTGTCTCCTAGAGGATTTATAATGGCTCTGCTACATTCCTGGGCTTGCTCCTGAGCTAAGCTTGCCACTCAGCCTAGCTGCCCATCTTCCAATGCCCTCCTCTGGTCCTTTCGAGACACCTGCTTTGAGGGAGAAGCAACTGAGGGTTGCTGTATTTATCTTTAGTTCTGACTGCTCCACTCAAATTCAGATTCCTATCAGTGAATGACTGAGCATCTCAACCCACCAAAGTAGACTCATGATCTCCACTTTACCCTCCAGTCTTGCTACCTGAATCTCTCTCCTCTCCCAGTCTTTCACTCCCAGCAAATGGCACCATCTGCCATTAGTCATTTGACCCCAAAATCTAGGCCTCAACAACAATTCTTTCCCATTTTCCCTCCACCATGACAAACACTTCATTCTATAAATTCTGCCAGTGTCTGTCCATCAGCATTTCTTGATTCCATCTACTTTCCTCCATCTCCATGGAGTAATCTCCATGGTAGATTACTACCATGATCTAAATTATCATCATCTCCTATCTGGACCACTTTTAATAGCTGTAATACCTCTGGTTGCTAAACACAATATCCAGATTATCTGTGTAGATATTAGGCATAATATGGATATGCCTAATATGGATATGCCATAATATGTGGATAATTGGATCCACAATATCCAATTATCTGTGTAGATATTAGGCAACAGGTTGTTCAGTCTGAATCGCTCTGCCAGGAATTTGAATCTTTTCTTCTTTTTTAATAAGAACACTTATAAAATATATTCTCAGGAAATTTTCAAAAATACGATATGATATTAAGTATACTCACAATACTGTACAATAGATCTCTAGGACCTATTATTCATGTTGCATAGCTGAAATACCAAATTTCCATTTGTACACTTGACTAAAGTAACTTGAATCTTAATGGGGGGGCACATTCTCCATCATATCTCCATTTGAGGAAGCTAGTTGGAGCTGAGTCATAACAATGTTCGACCACAAGCTTTCAATCCAAGGTTCCTGACCTGGATTCATATCCAGCGACTGATAAGTGCTTGATCCCAGCACTCCCTTGGGAGTTGTTTCTCCAAGGCTTGTCACTCAGCTTTTCCTTTGATTTGGTGAGCCATTTCGTATCTCTCCCTAGGGAAGGGTGTAGTGAAAATTTTTCCTTGAATCCACAAATAAGCCCTAGTTGGATGCCCTCCATGACAAATGAGAGCATATATATATATATATATATATATATATATATATATATATACACATACATGTATATTATATATTATTTATTATATATATTATTGTAATATATATAATATATATATATTGCAACAGCACCTGATGTAGGCGAATAGGGACATTTTTTAAAATTTTAATTACCACTATATCCTTAGTATCTAAACAGTGTCTTGCTGATACTACAGTATGTTAACAAAATATTTGTTCAATAAATGAGTGAATGAACATCAGTCAGGCAAACAAGGAAAGAAAGAGAATTTCAGCAGAAAAAGGATTGTGTTGAGATGCAGGATAATATGGTCTGTTTAAGAAACTAAAAGAAGGCCAGCTTGGAGGTGACCTAGACTGTTGGGGGTAGGGCTTGATGGTTAAAGATAAGGCAGGAGAGATAATGCAGACAAGAGTTTGAACTTCATGGAGAAAAAAAAAAGGAGAGTGTCTTATTAAAATTTTAAGCCGGGGAGAAAAGGACAAAATTTACATTCAGAAAGGACAGTCTGGTCACATTGTGGAGATTTAGATTGGGAAGGGAGATGTACTGGAAATAAGGAAGACCAGTTCAGAATCTGCTGAAGTAATGTGGGCAAGAGACCTTGATGGCTAGCCTAGGGAAGTGGTAATGTGCAGCAGGATTCTGAGAGGTGATGGAGAGTTAGGTGACAGGTAGGGATGATGTCCTGGTGTCTGGCTTGCCTATTAAAAGGGTGGTGACACCATTGACTAAACTAGGGAACATCTGGGAAAGAGAAAGATGTCAAGAGAATGGTAACGAGTTGAATACTGGATGATACTGTAGGACATACAGATGCAGAGGTCTAGGAAGTACCTGGCGACATGGGCGTGGGAGCTAACTAAAGAAGTATAGGAGACACAGAAATGTTGTGGAGCCAAGAAAGAAAATATTTTGACAGAGAAGGAGTCACCAAAGGCTGCTCTGAAACCAAGTGAGATAAGAACTTCGAGTCTGCATTGCCTTTGCAACAAGGACATCACTAGGACTTGTTGAGAATGATTTTAATGAAGGCGCTGGAAGGAAGTAGGGGTGTGAAAGGGAGGGAAGAAGTTTGAGATGTGAGAGCTACAGGTTGTCTTAGGAGTTTTTCTTTGAAGGGGAGGAGTGGGGAGGGAACTGCTAGGAAGGGATCTGGGCTTATGGGAGAGTTCTGTGTGTTTAAGATGGAAGTATCCAGCCAGGCATGGTGGTGCACACCTGTAATCCCAGCACTTTGGGAGGTTGAGGCAAGAGGATTGCAAGTTCAAAGCCAGCCTCAGGCACTTAGCAAGATTTTAAGCAATTTAGCAAGATCCTGTCTCAAATCTTAAAATAAAAAAGGGCTGGGGATGTGGCTCAGTGGTTGAGTGCTCCTGGATTCAATTCCTAGTGCAAAAAAGAAAAAAAGGAAAAGAAAAAATAGATGGAATTACCCCGGCATCTTTTAGTGCTAAATTGGTTAAAAACCATAGAAAAAAGAGGGTTTTTTTCTCCTCCCACCCCAAACAAAGAGAAAATAAAGAGAAGATGGGTCAGAAAGTACAATGAAAGAAATCCTAAATGCAACCAAGCCACCCTCTATATTTCCCCATCAACTATTTCTTATTTTTCACAGCATTTCAAAGTATTCTACTCTCTGAAACTCTTGACCTCTCCACCCCACTCTACTAATGGAAGATAGCTCCTAATACCCCACAGAGTAGATTGGAACCTCAGACAGGAGCTCCCTGGACTTCTGTAGCCATGTCCATCTTTTCCTCCCTTCATTCCTATATACTGAAGGAGGTTTTCTGACTCCCATGTAGGGTTCTTGCCCCATTTCCTTCTCCCTCTTTTAAACAACCTCTATTTTGTGCCAGGTGCACCAGGCCCTGGAGACAAAGATAGAGAAGACATCCATCCTCCCCTCGTGGAGATCAGAGTCTGCTGCAGAGAAAAAGAGGTAGCCATCCTACAGAATGCATAGCTGAAATGAAATACCGTTAGTGCTGTCCTCAAAGTGTGAAGAAAGTCCTGAACGACCCCAAATGGTTCTTTGGGCTCTGAGAGAGGAAATCCTGACTTTCAATTCACCAACCAAGACCCATCATAGAATATTCTAGTAGTCCTAGAAAAAGATCATTTTAACATTACAGAAGAAAACAACACCCTAATTCTCCAAAGTACATTTGACTTAAAAGAAACAAAGTTTTCTGTTTTTAAATACAAATGCATTCTAAGTATTTACTTTCAGTGTTAAATATGCAAGGTACCCCATTGAATTCCAAGTGTTGCCATTATTCTGCTTCTTGGTAGTAGATCCTAATTGCCATGTCCAAGTACAGGGTTCTGGCATGATCAACATGCACTGAGATCGCCTTCAAATATGAATTAGGATGGGAGGTGAGTATGGTGAACAATGTAATTATCACCATGTTGAGCTTGTTAAAATGGATAGAAGTAGTTCATGTATGAATAACTGAAATGTGTGAAATATTCTAATTGTATCAGTTTAAACATGATATTTAAAATGTGTAGTTTCCAATGACTGTCTCAGTAATGTAGAGATACTATCTGGGCATGATCAGTAAGACACAGGGATCCCTCCACAAACATCAGGAAATGAAACCCACCCCAAACAAAGAGAGCAGTTGCTAAAGCAGATCCAAAGAACTGTGTGGCAGACACTGCTAAAAACCTGCCAACATCATCATCTTCCTCATCATCTCCTTAGGAAACTGCCTCAGCTGGGACTCAGCAATCCAATTAGAGACCCTAGGTTCCTTTGCAGGAAGAGGTTGGCATGCGATAACACTCTGGACAACAGGATGAGCAACTTCGTGGTTCTGTCTTTTGAAAGGAAACCAGTTACCCCCAATTCCCTCTTTCTCTTTTCCCTCAGGTTAGAAAAAGTGACACTTAACAATCTGACTTTGCTTATGCAGCTGTGGACAACAGGTTAAGGAAAGGCAAAAGAAGAAGTTGGAAAGAACCTAGAGCCCAAAATGACCACTGGAGCAGAACCATCTCTCCACACCGCCTCTGAACTGACTTGTGAAAGAGGAGCAAATGTCCATCTTATTTGAGTTATTGAATGTCTGGGTCTCTTTGTTATAGCAGCAGAGTCTGACCATGGCCAATAGATAATTGCTTCTAGGGAACTGCTCCCAGAAAGAGGAACACCTGCTGCTGTCTCCCACAGTCAGTGGACGTCAACCACATTTTCACTGGAGCTCAATGACCACTAACACTCATACATCATAGCACCCTGGAAAAGGTCACAGATCCTTGCTTTCCTGTTTACACTCCCTCCCCAACCTGGGTCTACAGAAAGCACTTGAGACAGAGATGGGAATATGGTGTGACATATTCATTCATAGCATACTGGTCCTGTGGGTTTCTGTTACATTCAATGTCATAGTAGCAGTTACTTATATCTCATCAAGGTGCTCAAGGGAGAAAAAGAACCAGGCAGTTAAAGTAAAGGTAAACTTCAGACTCAGGGTGCTTGGTGAAGATGGAGGAAGTGAGCTAGGCAGGGAATTCTGATCTCCTCACAATACAGAAAGGAGGCAGCAAAGGAAAAGCAGAATTAAGAGGTGGGGAACAAAATAAATGTTCCAGGACTCAATATTACAAAGTCTGGGACCTGGAGAGACTGGAAGATAGGTTACCAGAGTGAAAAACAAACTAGGAGTCCCCTAACTCCAACCCAAACCTGGGGATGAGAAGGGGAAAGGGCAGTGAAGAGAGAAGATGTGGGGGGGGGGGGCAGAAAAATCTCTTCAGCTCACCCACTCACAAACAGTTGGAAAGACAGGCAAAATTTAGAACATGACAGTAACAGCAAGGTCCTTAAAACAGAGCAAACAGCTTAAAACCAAACTATGAAAAGAAAACTGAGCCAAGGTTACGCAGCCATCTTGTGGACCCTCTCAGCCAACCAGTCACCCCCTTAAATCAGCATGGCATCTTCCCTGCCCAGACAGCTGCAAATTAAACCAGAGGGAAGTTCCCTACAGGGGACCTCTTAAGCATCTAGCCAAAGAAATTCTAGAAGAATGACCATTAGCCGAAAATCACAGAAACTCCCTCTCCTCCCACTCACTGGGAACAAGGGGAACTGTCAGGCTAATGGGCATCTATGCCAGGAGGTTGCCTAACCTTGCTCAGTCTTTGCAACCTAGTCAAGGGCAGAAAGCTCTGTGCAGCATACACTCACTTAACTCACACTGAGACAGCAAAGAAGCAGCTTTACTCCCCAACAGAGGGAAGTGGATTCACCAGTGCCCAACCACTGACACTGGGGTCGGGGGGAGTGAGACAATGGGAAGCCTAGGGAGGGTCTTCAAAATACAGGGCTGTACCAGAAGGAAGCTAATTGAATATCCAGTGACGCAGAGACCTGGTTCCCAGATGGTGTCAACCCCAGACAGAAGCCTGCTAGGATAAGTTCCCTGAATACCCCAGGAAACGTAAGCAGAAGGCAGCCACAAAGATAGCCAGAGGGACATCACTTATGGCAGAAAATTACCAGAACCCACACAGAAGGAAATGGCTGTGGCCAGCCTTAACTGGCACCCAGCCTGACCACTAATCATAACTGGTGAATGAAAGGACATTGGATATTTGTGAGACCTTGCATCAGATATAGCAAACAGAGGGATTCAACACCCACAATTAACAACCTGAGACAGTGAAAACTAGAGTCCAGGTGAACCACCTGAGTCCCTTCACTATAGTACCCCAGAGAGTGGCATCAGCTGGGGAAATACTTGGGCACCACAGAACACCCACAGAAAACCCACAACTAGAGTTCCTGCACTCCCAGACAGCCACCAGGATCTTAACCACTGCAAAAGTACCCTGTAGAGGGAAGCAGGTACATGTGATCCACAGCAATCACAGGGATAGTCCCGAGCCAGTATCTTGAAGTCCTTCACACAGTAGAAACAGCCAAGCTACAACACTGCACCCTCTAAGCTGACAAACCAGAATTTGCTAGTAGGAGGCTTGTAGCAACTAGGGAATTGGCTCCTGTGCCCCTTGCAAGTAGGGAGAGACCCATGGCCAAAGACTGGTGGACATCTACTAAATGTCCAAACCCAAGTGAAATCTGAACCAAGATTCAAAAAGAATTTTCTTCACCTTGACATGGTTTACTATAAATTAATATAAATTTTGACCATATAAATAACTCCTTAACTTGAACCATAATTATTAACCCAATAGCCAACATTGTATCTTCAACCCATTTGAATATATTTTATCTAATGGTTAAATAATTAATTGGAATCAATCTTTCTATCTTTGTTTTCCTAGCTCTAATTTATATTTCCTCCTCTTACCCTCCTCTCATCCTCTTGCATTATTGGCTACTATCTCATATACCCACCATTCATCTATTTCTCCTTTCTACCTTTGTGTGAATTATTCTTCTATCATCTATCTATCTATCTATCTATCTATTTATCTATCTTCTATCTATCTATCTCTGTCTCTCTTTTTCCCTCTTCTTTTTGCCTAGTCTTTCTTCCTCCCCTCTTTTAGCCCTCACTTAAGGTTCTAGTAAGTTGGCTAAATTTAACAACTAATTTTTCTACCTATATCAGAACTTTATTACAAGTATATGTCTAAATTTGAAGAACCGTGGAGAACAATAGCAACAAGTTTTTGTTTCTTATAAGGTTGAATAGGATGAGGCTTGGCTCTGGAGTGATCATAGTAAAGAAGGCTCAGTGGCATCTCTTAAAGTGGTACTGATATTAGGAGCAGCAGAGTTCACACATTGACTATTATCTGGATATTCACCCAACCCAGGGCTCTTAAGAGAAAGAAGCTCACAAAATAATCCTTCACTTAAATGAAGTAAGAAGTATACAAAGAGATGGGTAGACATACAATTTGAAAAAGCAAGGGAATGAATCATCCCAAACAGCCCGTAATGCTTCAACAAGTGATTTCATTGGCACCACAGTGAAGGAAATGTCAGAGAAGGAATTTAGAAAGTTCATAGTTAAAATATTCTATAAGTTAAAAGAAGACATAAGGAGTGAAATCAGAGAGAAAATAGAGGAAGTGAAAAATCACTTCAATAAAGAGATAGAGATTCTGAAAAAAACCAAACAGAAATTCTGGAAATGAAAGACTCAATAAACCCAATTAAAAGTTTGATGGAAAGGAGCTGGGATTGTGGTTCAGTGGTAGAGTGCCTGCCCAGCATGTGTGAGGCACTGGGTTCAATTCTCAGCACCGCATATAAATAAATAAAATAAAGGTATTGTGCCCATCTACAACTAACAATAATTTTTAAAAAATTTGATGGAAAGCATCACCAATAGAATAGACCACTTTGAAGCTTGATTTTCAGGTCTCAAAGACAAGGCATATAATCTTGAAAATGAAATCGATCATAAAGAAAACATAGTAAGAAACCATGAGCAGAATATTCAAGAAATCTGGGATAACTTTAAAAGGCCAAAATTAAAATTCACTGGGACAGATGAGGCTCTGAAATACAAACTAAAGGGATACACAAACTCTTCAATGAAATAATACCAGAAAAATTTCCAAAGTCTAAGAATTAAATGGAAATTCAAATACAAGAGCATATAGGACTCCAAATACACAAAATCACAATAGATCCACTCCAAGACACGTTATAATGAAAGTGTCTGACAAAAAGAAAAAAGACAGCATTTTAAAAGCTGCAGGAGAAAAATGACTGGTCACATTTAGAGGTAAATTAATCCATATTTCAACAAATTTCTCAATGCAGACCTAAAAGCAAGGAAGGTTTGTAATAATATGTACCAAGCTCTGAAAGAAAATGAATGCCAACCAAGAATACTATACCCAGAAAAATTAAGCTTCAGAATTGAAGAGGAAATAAAAATCTTCAATGATAAGCAGAAGCTAAAAGAATTAATAACTAGAAGGCCTGCACTACAAAATATCCTTAGTAAAATATTTCATGAATAAGAAGTGAAAAATAAAAATGAAAACCCACATAAGAAGGAATTACACCAGAAGAAGAGTCAATTAAAGGAGAATTGAGTCTGATTTAATCATTAGAAAAAGATCAAAGTGGCAGGAAATAAAAATCATCTCTCAATAATAGCATTGAATACAAATAGTCTAAACTCTTCAATCAAAAGACATAGGTTGGCAAGTTGGATTTTGGAAAAGGACCCAACAATATGCTTTCTGCAAGAGACTCACCTCAAAGGCAAAGACATCCACAGTCTGAAGGTGAAAGGATGGAAAAAAACCCAAACATTCACATGTGCTCATAAAACAAGCGGGGGTAGCTATTTTCATATCAGATAAATTGTATTTCAAGCCAAAATTACTCAGAGAAGACAAAGAAGGTCACTTGATACTGCTGGGAATCATATATCAGCAAGATATAATGATCTTAAATATTTGTGTCCCAAACAATGGAGCATCTACATACATCAAATAAACCCTTCTCAACATTAAGAATCAAATAGACCACAATACAATAATACTGGGTGACTTTAACACTCCTATCTCATCACTGGATAGATCATCCAAACATAAATAAAGATTCTACAGAACTAAAAAATACAATTAATAATTTGGACCTAACAGATACCTATAGAACATTTCATCCATCAATGACTGAATTTACTTTCTTCTAAGCAGCACATGATACATTTCCTAAAATCAATCATCTTTTAGGTGACAAAGTAAATCTTTGAAAATACAAAAAGAAAAAAAGAAAAAAAAAACAGAGATAATACTTTGTATTCTAATGGATCATAATGAAATAAGATTAGAAGTCAACAATAAAATGAAAAACAGAAACCACTCTAACATGTGGGGGCAATACACTTTGAAAGATGAATGGATGACAAAAGAAATCAGGGGAGAAATTTTAGAAATCTTAGAAATAAATGAGAATAATGATATAAAATATCAAAATCTCTGAGACAAAATAAATGCAGTTCTAAGAGGAAAGTTTATATTACTGAGCTCATACATTAAAAGAATAGAAGATACCAAACAAATACTCTAATATTACAGCTTAAGATCCTAGAAAAAAAAAAAAACCAACACCAAAATCAGTTGAAGACAGGAAATAATTGAAATTGGAGCTAAACTCAACGAAATTGAGATTCAAAAAAAAACAAAAGTTCAACAAAACAAAGAGCTGATTTTTTGGAAAGGATAAGCAAAGTTGATAAACCCTTAGCCAAAAAGAGGGAAATAACTCAAATTAACAAAATTCTAGATGAAAAAGGAAGTATCACCACAGATACTACTGAAATTGAGAGGTTGATCAGAAACTACATTGAAAATGTATACTCCAATAAGCTAGAAAATCTTGAAGGTATGGACGAATTCCTAGAGAGACATGACCTATACAAATTGAACCACAACGATATAGAAAACTTCAACATATCAATTTCAAGTAGTGAAACTGAAGCAGCTCTCAAGTCTTTCAACAAAGAAAAGCCCTAGACCAGATGGATTCTCAGTCAAGTTTTGTCAGACATTTAAAGAACTAATACCAATCCTCCTCAAATTATTTCATGAAATAGAAAAGGAAGGAACACTGCCATTCTACAAAGCCAGTATCAACTTGATACCAGAGCCAGACAAAGACACATCAAAGAAAGAAAACTTCAGACCAACATCCTTGATGAATGCAGATGTAAAAATCCTTAATAAAATATTGTCAACCTGCATACAAAAACACATTAAAAAGAGTGCACCATGATCAAGTGAGTGTCATTCCAGGGATGCAGGTTTTATTTGACATATGGAAATCAATAAATGCAATTCACCACATGAATAGACTTAAAGATAAGAATCACATGATTATTTCAATAAATGCAGAAAAAGCATTTGGCAAAATAGAGCACCCATCCATGTTTAAAACACTAGAAAAACTAGGGATAGAAGGAACTTACCTCAACGGTGTAAAGGATATAACCCAAGGCCAACATTATTCTGAATGGAGAAATCCCGAAAGCATTTCCCCTAAAAACAGGAACAAGACAGGATGCCCACTTTTACCACTCCTATTCAACATAGCCCTTGACACTCTAGTCAGAGCAATCAGACAAGAGAAGGAAATTAAAGGTATATGAATAGGAAAAGAAGAACTCAGATTACTTCTGTTGGCTAATGATATGATCCTATATTTAGATGATCTGAAAAATCCTCCAGAAGACTTCTAGAACTCACAAATGAATTCAGCAAAGTAGCAGGATACAAGATCAACACTCAAAGATCAATAGCATTCCTATACTCCAATAATGAATTGCTAAAAAAGAAATTATCAAAGCTATCCCATTCACAATAGCCTCAAAAATAAAATTCAAGATTTGGGAATCAACAAAAGACATGAAAGACCTCTACAATGAAAACTATAGAACACTAAAGAAAAAATTGAAGAACACCTTAGAAGATGGAAAGATTGCCCATGTTCTTGAATAGGCAGGTTTAATATTGTCAACATGTCCATACTTCCAAAAGTGCTATACAGATTCAATGCAATTCCCATCCAAATTCCTATTATATTCTTCACAGAACAAGAAAAGGAAGTTATGAAATTTAGTTGGAAAAATAAGAGACCCAGAATAGCCAAAGCAGTCTTTCTTTTTTATTTTTTTATTTGTTCTAATTAGTTGTACATGACGGAATACATTTATACATTTTTACAAATTGTACATAAATGGAGTGGGTTTTCTGATTGTACATATTGTAGAATCACATTGGTCATGCAGTCAGATATGTACTTGAGGTAATGATGTCTGTTTCACTCTACTATCCTTCCTACCCCCTCCCTCTACTGAATATAAAGTAACTCTATTCTTCCCTAGCCATCCCCCCCCACTTATTGTGAATTAGCATCCACATATCAGAGAAAACATTTGACCTTTGGTTTTTTGGTTTGACTTATTTTGCTTAACATGATATTCTCCATTTCCATCCATTTACCAGCAAATTCTATAATTTCAATCTTCTTTAAAGCTGAATAATATTCCATCATGCATATATACCCTTAAATCATACTACAGAACTATAGTAACAAAAAGCATCATGGTATTGGCACCAAAACAGGAATGAAGACAAATGGAATAGAATAGAAGACACAGAGACAAACCCACATAAATACAGTTATCTCACACTAGACAAAGGCACCAAAAACCCACTTTGGAGAAGATAGCCTTTTTAACAAATGTGCTGGAAAAATTGGAAATCCGTATGCAGCAGAATGAAATTTAACCCTATCTCTCACCCTGCAAAAAACTCAATTCAAAGTGGATCAAGGCAGGAATTAGACCACAAACCCTGCGACTGTTAGAAAGAAATGTAGGCCCAACACTCCAACATGTCAGCTCAGGAACCGACTTCCTTAACAAGACTCCTAAACTGCAAGAAGTAAAATCAAAAATTAATAAATGAGATAGCATCAAGTTAAAAAGCTTTTTCAAGCAAAGGAAATAATCAAGACTGAGAAGAGAAAGCCTACAGAAAGGGAGAAAGTCTTTGCCACCCGCTCCTCAGACAGGACATCAATATCCAGGATATACGACAAACTCAAAAAAATACCAAAAAAAACCCTCTCAATAAATGGCAAAGGAATTAAACAGACACTTCTCAAAATAAGATATACAAATGGTCTACAAATATCTGAAAAAAGGTTCAACATCCCTAGCAATTAGAGAAATGCACATTAAAACCACATTGAGATTTTCATCTCGCTCTAGTCAGAATGGCAATTATCAAGAATACAAGTAAGAATAAATGTTTCTGAGGATGTGGAGGTAAAGGTACACTTGTACATTGTTGGTGGACTGCAGATTGGTGCAACTACCCTGGAAAGCAATATGGAAATTCCTCAAAAAACCAGGAATGGAGCCACCATATGACCCAGTTATCCCACTCCTTGGTATATATCCAAAAGATTCAAAACCAGCATACTACAGGGACAGAGCCTCATCAATGTTTATAGCAGCTCAATTCACAATAGCTAAGCTATGGAGCCAACTGAGAAGTTCTTCAACAGAGGAATGTATAAAGAAAATATGGCATATATACACAATGGAGTAGTACTCAACTATAAAGGAATGACTATAGCATTTGATGGTAAATGCATGGAACTGGAGAGTATCATGCTAAGTGAAATAATCCAGTCCCAAAAAGTCAAAGGTCAAATATTATCTCTTACATGTGCAAGTTAATCCAAAATAAGTGGAAGGGGGATAAAAATAGAAGAAAGATCACAGGAGGACACAAAGGGGAATGAAGGGAAGGGAGGAGGAATGGAATAGGGAAAAACCATGGAATGAATCTGACCTAACTTTCCTACGTACATATATGAATGTACCATGGTGAATCTTGCAAGACACTAATTTAGAACATATATATATATGTATAAGTAAGTAGCAGAAAAATCAGTTGAGTACAGAGAAGGAAACGGGGGAGAGAAGAGGGAGAGGAAAGGGGACTAAATCAGAACAAATTATATTCCCTGCTTATAATTATGTTCAAATAAATCCTAATGTTTTGTATAACTAAAAAGAACCAATTAAAAATTAAAAATTAAGGTATACTTCACCTCTTGCTGCCATATTTTAGCAGTCCCCAATACAGGTAGCAATCAACCAATGAAGAATTTTATAAGCAAAATTTGATTTTAAATGATTTTTAAAAATAGCTCTTAGTGCATACCAAATGGTCAGCATTGTAGTATCATTGGTTCTTGGAGCTATTAGCATTGCACACCCTGCATGGCAGCTCTCTGTTACTTTTCTCAGTGACATCCTTCTCATTTTTTTCCTGTTACCCACTGTACTAAATACATATGAAAATATATTTTTTCTGAAACAGAAGCTCCTAAATTGCTGAACTAAGGTTCATTAAAACATTTTCATTTTTCATAAGAAATAGGGTTTGTTACTGATTATAAATGCAACAACAAACATCCCTTTATTGCCTCATTGACAATTACACAGTATCTCTACCCTCTTACTTACTGAGTTGTATGGAAACTATTTCAACAGAGCAGACATTTGTCATCACAGGAGAAACTCCCATTTAGACATTAACTACCTTGGCTTTATTAGAAACTCATTTTCCACAGATGTCCAGCCATGATTTGCTCCTTTTTATCAGGAAATAAATAATATCAGGTAATAGCTTCCTGTGGCAGAGGTTACATCTTTATTATACCCAGAGAAATAGATACCAACCAGTCAGAGAACAGCCAGATGGCTCACTGTTCTTATCAATAAAATTTAATTTTCACTAAGTCAATTGCTATCAAGCTAAGTTTTAAACAGGAAACAGACATTTAAGAATCTTATAAGAAAGAGCTGGGGATGTAACTCAGTGGTGGAGCACTGGCCTAGCATGCACAAGAAACTGGGTTCAATCCCCATTACTGCTCCTCCCAAAAACAATCCTACGAGAAGCAGTATAAGTCATCCATGAGAGTTTCCAATTTGCATGAATGCAGATCCAGTTATTAATACCTGCTGCTTTTTCTACCTTGCAGTCCAAGGTACCTGGGCATCTTCCTTGATACTCAGCCAATCAATCACAAATCCCATCAGTTCTAACTTGTATTATCTCCTGAATCTGTATACTCTCTGTATTTCCAATACCGAAGCCTTATTGGAGTGATCATCATCTTGTACCTGTTTCCTTGAAACAACCAATTTGCACATACCCCATCCTTTTTCTTCCTTGCTTATCTAATTGTCTTTCAAAAATGGAAGCATGTGAAATGCCTAAATGTGACTTTTTAAAGATCTTCATGATTCACTCCCTCGCCTTGTTTTCTGACCTCATTTGCTACTCCATTCACTCCCTGTGCTTACCTCTGCCACTATTCTCCATTTATATCAGAACTTGCAGCTTCCCCAGCTAGATTAAGTTCACTTTGCCTCTCTGCCATGGCAAACACAATTCCTGTAATACCCTTTTCCCTCTCCTCCCCATTGCCTCCCATCTGATTCTTTCTTTTATTTTCAGAATCTGTGTGACTTTCCAATGAAGACTTCTTAGTCCTTCCAGGTTAGACATGGTAACCTTCCTGTAAGTTCCCCACCATCTAAGTGAATGTTTGATAAACTTTATTAACAAACAACACCATTGTTGATATTAACTAGTTAGTAGTCTGTGGGATTTTGCACAAATGATTAGCAGGGTGGGGGACAGGGGTGCTCAGGCATGATTATTTATCTGATGTCCAATTCTGATTCATCCACCTCCAGCAATTGAACTTGATGATGTCACTAATATGCTAGGGACTTACTTAGGAGCTGCAATAAGGTGCTCCTATCAGAGAACAGAACTAACAGAGACTTAAACAAAATAGAAGTTTATTGCTCCCTCACAGAAAAGAGTCTATAGATGGGCAGTCCAGGGTTGATAAGGCTGTGCACCGTCATCAGGAAAACAGCTCCCTCATCTTTAGCATATGACTTTGATTCACAAAGCCACGAAATGTCTCTGGGTCTCTAGACCTTCATTACAAACAAGAAAACGTTAAAAAGTGAAGGGGAAAAAGAAGACTCTTCCTGATGCCCCACCTGTGTCTTCAGTTTAGAGTATATTGGTCACTCTTAAATGCAAAAAACACTGTCACGAAGTCATTTACTTGAATGCACTGGTGACTCGCATAACATCTTACTCTTTAGTAAGGGGACAGTGAATACTGGGCAGGCAACTAGCAATTGGTTCCATCCACACTCAACCTCACTTTATAATCTGTTCTTTAATAAAATAATTACTCTGTTTCATAAATGCAAATTTCATGTAATCTGGGAAATAGTAACTTGTTTAGCAATGAGGAGAGACTTTTAAAACAGCACACCTAAAAATGAATAAGGTGCTAAAAATTCAATTACATGTGATCTTTTGGAAATCATCTCTTGTGCACAGTGAGGGATGCTCTCACACAAGGATCTTACTCATTCACTCATTTATTATCCACACTGAGCTACTCATGGTAACTTTGAGTGTGCCGCCTTTTTTGCTCTTTAACTTATGACATAGAATTCTTTCCCCCATTTTGTAGATGAGAAAACTGAGGCAGAGTGAAATTCAGTGACGAATACAAAATCACATCACTGGTGACAGCAACAACATTCAAACCCAGGTCTGCCTAATTCTCTCTCTACTCTGTAGTAGAAATTCTCTACAAAGCCCACCCCACCCTACCCTCAACATGAACTAATGATTCTGTCACTCCAAAAATAGAATTTCTACAGTGTCACTCGGTGACTGAGCCCAGGATGGCCTGTGCTTAAAGGAGATGATTAGCCACCATATTGAGCTTAAGCACATGATGGGTGATTTAATTGGGCAACTCAGGATCTTAATGCTAGAAGGGTCTGTGTAGATCTTTGAAAGTCATTCTCATCATTTCTGAGGTGAGAACATTTTAGTTACTCCAGTGAATTGATCAGAGTCACACCAATGAGTTGCAGTGCCAGGGGAAAACATGGGCCTCAGGCTCTCCTTAATTCTAGATGTTCTCCCTCTGCATCACCCCTCAGGTTTCTCTTTCCTAAATCAAACTTCAACTTAACACCCATTGCATTCTCGAGTCATTCCAAGATTTTCCTAATAAGAATTCATTATTCCTTGTTCCCAGCTTTAATTATACTTGGAACATCTGCTGAGCCCTTCATTTCTTCTGCTCAATGTTACTGTTGTATGCTGGTGTTTTCCAGATTATAAATCTGTTAAATACTTATTTTTATAGGCTCCAAGCATATAGTTCACTGTTTTTGTCTATGCTAGGTGTCTAACATGCATTTATTCAAAGAATAATGATAAAGTATTTTAGCGTTTCTTTAAAGTGTTTCCATCAAAAGGAATCTCTCCCTAAATTAAAACAAAAAAGAAACTATGTTCATTTCTCTATATTAGGACTGTCCACATTGTCCTGTTTTTTGTTGGTTTGTTTGTCTGTTTGCCATTTAAGTGTCCTCCAGGATAATATGAGGTCTCCACAAATAGTCTTTGCTTTCATTCCCTACTGCCCAGCACTGCAAAAGAGCCAGCACCCAAGTACCAAATAAATGCCAAATAAGTAAAAGAATCCTCTTCTCCAGGCACTCATAGGGCTTCTGCAATTTCAAACTAAATCTTTTCAGAACCCACCAGAGATAAATATCTCAAAACAGCCATTGCATTCTTCCAGAAAAATACTTGTGGCATGTGTTGAAACATCAAACTGGCAGATATGCGACATGTCTTAGGAAACTGGGAGTGTGGTTGTCAAGAAGAAAAGATATGAGGACAAAAGTCTTTGGAGCTGTTTCATTAACTGTTCCCACAATAATGCTGACTACTAACCAACCACAGCGCTCCAACGGCATTCAACAATAAGCGATCCTTACTCTTGCCTTGGAGTGGTTGATTAGGCAACTCTGAAGACCTTGGCTTGGTGGTTCTCATCTCAGACAAACTCACATGTATGGGGAATGTTTTGATGTAGGTGGGTGAGCTGGTTTTCAGCCAATATAACATGTTCGTGGCTCAAATAACTGGACCTACTCATCTCTGGTCCAAGTGTCTGTAATCACACAACAGATTAGCACAGATATTCTTATGATGAAGAGGGTAAGAATGAAAACAGGTTCACAAGTGCCATCAAGCCTTTGCCTATGTCAGGCTTACCAACAACTCGCTGGCCTAAGCAAGTCTGAGGCCAGAGTCAAAATGAAGAGTCCTGTAAAGTTATGTAGCAAAGAACTTGGAGAGATAGAGAAATGGTGCCATTACTACAAATTTACCAGAGGATAAAGACTGTGTTACTTGCTTAAATCTTTTGCCCCTAACACATAATAGTAGGCTCGATAAATATTTGTTGAACAGATGCACAGATCAATGGATGAACAGAAGACTGGAGGAATTAAAGAAGCTAGTTTATGTAGCTCTTAGCAGAGACAAGTCATTAATAATTCAACTATTATCTTGAGGGTGCCAACAAGAAAACATTTGTCCACAGATTCTGCAAGGTCTAATGCAATATCTTTCAGAATAGAAACAA
>JAJEJO010005312.1:0-45978 GCA_020662805.1 Glaucomys volans | reverse complement strand
TGTATTAAAGACATTCTAATATCTCCAATTCTTATTTCCCCACTAAATAAAATTAGGTCATCAGAGATGTATCTTTGATCTCAAATGCAAGCTCTTTATTGCAAGAGCAGCAACATTAAAAACCCCCGATCCATAGCTAGCCTCTGACAAGGACACACAAAATTTTCTGGAGTTTTTAGACAAATTTTTACTCAGGACACTTTAGTAGAGGAGAAAATTCTCCATTGGTGATTAGATTGCAACAGAAAATTATAAACTGAAATTCAAAACTAATGAAGCCTTGTCTACATTCCTTTTCTCTAAGCCCAGGAGCAGGTAGCATTCGAGTGAGATAGTTTTAATAAAAAGGTGGAAGTGTTGGAATGGTAAGATTTCTATGTTGTACTGCAAAGAAATGGTGAAAAACAGCATCCATGTTGCAAGAAACAAATCCAAAGTCTTTTGGAAAGTTCTGTATGATAATCAAGTGGCAGAATTAGTCATTGATACCATGAAACATTCCAGCTTACTCTGAGGGACATGAAATATTGGGTACGTATTCATAATAAAGACTAACATTCATTGGCTCTTTTTACCCATATTTTTTATTGGTGCATCATAGTTGTACATAGTGGTGGGATTTGTTGTTACATATTTGTATATGTACACAAAATAACAATATAATTTGGTCAATGTCATTCCCATTCCCTTTACCCTACTCTGATGATCTCCCTTAGATTTTCTTGAGATCCCCCCCCGCCCCGGCCACCTTCACCTTCCTTTTTCCTCTCTAGTTTCCACATATGAGAGAAAACATATTACCTTTGACCTTCTGAGTTTGGCTTATTTCACTTAACATAATATTCTCAAGTTCCATCCATTTTCCTGCAAACAACGTAAGTTTATTCTTTCTTGTGGCTTAATAAAACTCAATTGTGTATACATACTGTACATTTTCTTTATCCATTCATCCTTCAATGGACATTGAGGCTGGTGTCATAGTTTGGCTATTGTGAATTATGCTACTATAAACATGAGTATGCATGTGTTGTTGCCATATGGTGACTTTAATTCTTCAGGATAAATACCAAGGAGTGGTATGGTGGTTCTATTCCTAGTCTTTTGAGCAAACTTCCTATTGATTTCCATAGTGGTATACTAAATCTACAATCCCACCTACAGTGTAAAAGTGCTCTTACATTCATTGACTCATATACTATATGCCAGGTTCTGCACTAAGTATTCTTCATTCATTATCTCACTTAGTCCTCACTACATTTATAAGATGGGTGGGTATTTTCCCTACACATTTTACAGAGGAAATAGCATATTCTGATAATTGTATGGTAACAGTGGATCCTGGTTTGACCAAGACCATTCTGATTCATATCTATTATCCTGGCATAATAATTCACTCTCAAAAGTGAATTCTGATTTGGATGATAATTATGGTCACTCTGATAAAGAAACTTGCCCACATAGTTACTAAATGGAGGAACCAGGACTAGAAGCTAGTTCAGTCTGGTGCCAGAGTCAGCAACTCCACCACACTGAAACCTCCTTGTCTTACAGTCAACCAAAATGATGACTGACACAGATCATTCCTCTTGAATCTAATAGGCTATGTCTGGGAACTGTGGCTGTGGAGATACTCAAGTGCATTAAGATTACAAAGTGGAATTGCAATAAATTGAAGTATAAAATACAAGTTGTATGTGTAAAATAGACTGGGGAAAACTTGAAATACCTAAAGAACTGGAAAAGAAATAGGGATATATGTTAGCCAGATCAAAGTCCCTGACATTAGTCTTTAAGATAGAACTAAAAACTATCTATCTATCTATCATCTATCTATCTATCTATCTATCTATCTATCTATCTATCTAAATATCAACTTATTCATGAAACTGCTATTGCATTTATTGAATTTATTTATTGAAATGCTATTGCATTTATTGCACATTGAAAAGTCCAAGATTCTATTTCTGCTCCCAAATAAAAGGGAAAACTTTACAGTTGGAATATCCTTAACTATTTATCTTGCTACCAGTAAATATATTAATCTCTATGTATGCAACAGAAAGGATAGCTTGTATCTCTCCAGTGAGGGCCAATTTGGGCAAAATAGAAATCCACAAAATCATAAATTCCTTCTTTCACAGTCCCTCCTCCCTATAATAGTAAGAAATATATACATTAGTAATAGAGAAATGTAAAAGACCTAAAGAGGAAATTTGTAAGGGAAATGGAAATATATTAATGTCTTGTATTTGCTCATTATGAATGGATTTCTTGAGAAAAGACAATCACCCCAGTTCTTTGGGTCTACTGACTAATCTTTGCTAATGCATAGACTAGCGATTCAAGCACATTTTCATGCAAATCAAGATGAAAAAAATTAACTTGGAGGGGTGGCTGCTATTCTTATAAAAGAATCACCATTAAATTCTTCTGAGAAAATATATTGACTAAATTAAAGAAGGGGAAATAACTAGTCCAGAAAAATGGAAATAGTAGAAGTCAGTCTGAATTATAAGAACAGAGATCCAAACAGACTCAGAGAAGGAAGGAAAAAGGTAACTAGAGTAAACATTTGGAAAATCAAGCCTTCCTGCAGAATAATAAGGAAGTTTGGTGATGACATTAGGAAGTTGCTCTCCAAAGTACAACAAACTGAGGGAAAACAGGGCGCGTAAATTCCAGGGCATGCAATGCAGTGAAGAACAGATGTTTTTGGTGGCTCCTCTGCCTGGAGAGAACCACGGGAACAATGATGCACACCCCACCAGGATAAAGTGAGGGAGAAAGACAGAGAGAGAGAAAGGAAACTCACTGACTCATAGGGAAAGAAAGGCATTGGGTGGCCTTTCGGCCATCTGCCTGACATTATCCAGAGCCACACCTAAACCATCCCAAGCAGATGAGACCTCAGGAGAGTAGCTCCCAGGGTCTCCCTCAGACAGTGTTCCAGGATGGAATGCTGGTCAGAATGTTTTCCTTCTTACAAATGGAGACCCAGGCGTAAGATTATTCTCTTTCATTCTGTTTGCAGTAGAGATAGAAAGCAGGCAAGCCCCTCCCACTGCCTGACTTTCTTATAGAGCCAACAGGCAAAGGCATTGCCTTACAGTGTGAAAATACCATCAACTCCCTGTCACCTCTGGGCCTACTCATTTGATCCTCTGTTTTCCTCTGGAAATGGAATTCTTAGGCTTTAGAAATTAGTGCATTTTGAGAAAACAGTTTTTAAAAATTAATAGTAATGAAATAAAGCTTCTCATAATTAAAAACATATTAAACAAAGCACTTAGGAAATGAAACTGCATCCTAGCGGTGGCTTTCCAGGCATGGGTTCCAACTGAAGAACCGCCTAGATCTGCTAAAGGATCACTGTCAGACAACAGAGAGGCAACCAAGAACTCGAATCTGGCCAACTGAGGCATAAGTCAGCTCAGGATTTTGATAGCTCTCATTGGTTCTATCAACTCCTGCTTGAGTCCCATTTTAGGTGGGGCAAATACACTATTACTAATACTATAAATAATAATAATAATAACCATAGAAAATTACATAGTTACTATTTATTTGTGCTCACTGTGTATGGTGGCAGAAGAATGACCTTCTGCCTCACACCAAAGATATCCCGATCCTCAGAAACCATTAATATGTTAGTGGGCATTGCAACTAAGGTTGCAAATGAAATTAGGTTGTTAGAAATCTCCAAACTTTTCTACTATGATAAGGAATAAGGAGATCCAAGATGGCGAACTAGAGGGAGGCTGCGTTCCTTGTTGCTCCGTAACTCAGGAGTCGAAAAGAGGAGAATCTGATTTTCTGGAAAGCAGTCTCTACTCCTCCTTGATCCCCTGCTGTTTACCACATCTGTCTACCTAGATCGCCCACAGTCTACCAGCTTAGTGACTACATTTGAGTGCAGATTGCTCACTGACTGCCGCCTATCATCCGTCGCTTGCCTGTTCGCCTGCCTCTGGCCTGCCCTCGCCTGCCTCTCACCTACCAACCAACGCCCACCAACCGAAGTTCACCTGCTGATCATCCACCAGTAGCCTGCGAAGCCTGCAGACCATCAGTGGATCGCCAGCTGCCTGCTGTTGCCTGGGAATTTCACCATCACAGTACCCGCAGGTTTGGTTACACGTGGCTGCCGCCATTTTGGGGGGGAAAAAAAGCCAGGAGCTGCAGGACCACCAGCCTGACTGACAGCACCCCGCCTCCAGGACCCCCAGCTTGACTGACAGCATACCACCTCCAGGGGCCCAGCCTGTACCCCACACAGTCTTGGTGCCCATGCCCTACGCTGCAGCTCACCATTTGCCAACACGTTTGGAAACCAGTGCAGCCATTTTGGATTATCCTCGAAAACTGTCATTAGGTGGGGCAAATCCCATCCTGAGACGCCCACTGGAGACTGGAAGCTCATTGTCAGGTACCTCTCATGCCTCAGGCTACTAAAGACTGGGAGGTTTGAATAGGATATGATGGTTATAGTGTATATTTTTTTTCTCCTTTGTGATAGCTTTTAAACTTTTATTTCTTTACTTTTCTTGCTCTCTCCTTTTGTTTACCTCTTTCCTCAAGGGCTTTTTCTCACTCTTCCTATGATCTAGAACTTCTTCATACTCTTTTCTTACACTGTTAACAGTTACAGCCTACACCCCTCCCCATCCTTTTTGTCCTTCATTAGAAACTGTAGTCCTCATTGCAAATCTGTTTGTTATACTGTAGGTAATAATAGAACTCATCCTCTCTGTTTATTATGGCAATATTGTAACAATATTGTAACAAAAAGACTACTGTAACAACAGTCTTCATAGGGGCTATTTGGTTTACAGCTGCATATTGTCTGTCCTGGGTGTTGCTAATATTGATTCCCCCCCTTAAAGAAGAGGTTTCAGAAAACTATAGGGTCACTAAGCCTATAGGGCAGAAACTACAATACCCTAGATCTGCATTGCTAGAGGGGAAGATACATGAACAACATGAAAAAACAAGGGAGGAAAGCGTTCCAAACAAAACAAGATTCTACACTAATAGAATCCAATGACAGCATGGTAGAAGAAATGCCAGAAAAGGAGTTCAGAATATACATGATTAAAATGTTCAAAGAAGCAAATGATTAGTTAAGAGAGCAAGTGCAGGCAATGATTGACCATTCCAAAAAGCAGCTGAAAGAGCAACTACAGGAAACAAAAGATCAACTCAACAAAGAGATAGAGATTCTGAAAAAGAACCAAACAGAAATCATTGAAATGATAAGGAATAAGGCAGAGATGTGTCCTCTCGCCACTGCTTTTCAGCCTCATGTGCTCATCCTAGATGATGTACTAAGACAAGAAAAAGAAATTAACAGATATACTGAGGAAAAGAAAGAAAGTTGTATTTGCAGGTAACATGATCCGTGCAGAAAATTTGAAAGAATCAACACAACAACAACAGAAATTATTGGAGCTAATATGTAAGTATAGCAAGGTTACAGGGCACAAAAAATGTAGAAGAGTCAATAGCTATATACCAATAATGAACAAATGATACTTGAAATTAAAAATATGTGACTATCTAAATTAGCACCCCAAAAAATGACATACTGAGGCATTAATCTCACAAAATTTGTACATCTTTATGTGAAAAATTACAAATCATTGATAAAGATATCAAAGAAGAACTAAAAAATGATGAGTGAGTCTATATTCAGGTGTTGGAAGACAATATTGTCAAGATGTCAATTTTTTCCACCTTTTGATCTATAGATATGGCATGCCCCCCACCAAAAAAAAAAAAAAAACCCCACAGCAAGTTATTTCATAAATGTCAATAACCTTATTCTAAAGTTTATATGGAGAAGCAAAAGAAAGAAGAGTTTGCAGGTAGAATTAAGGATGCTGATTAACTGATCCTACGATGGAAAATTATCCTGAATTATTACAGAGGGCATAGTCTAATCACAGCAGCTTTATAAGTAAAAGAGGCTGAAAAGTCAGTCAAAGTGATGCGATATAGAAAAGGCTTAACTGGTCACTGCTGGCTTTGAAGGTGGAAGAAACCAAGGAATGTAGTCAAATTCCAATAGCTGGGGGGGGGGGGGGGGGGACAGATTCTTAGAGATCCAGGAAAAGAAGAGAGCCTTACCCACACCTTACCTTTAGCCCATTTATGCCCATTTTGGACTTCTGACACTTTGAGGTAATAAATATGCATGTTTTGATATACTTTGTTTGTGGTAATTTGTTACATCAACAATAGGAAACTAATGCACAAATGCTAAACTTTGGCCTAAGTGTTTCATATCCAGTTCTAATTCTTACAAGCATGGCAACAAAACCATGACCATTAGTTTCTACAAATGAAGACACTTGGCCCCGGATGTAAAGTGACGCTGTGGTTTGGATATGGTTTGAATGTGTTCCAAGGTTGATCTTCAGTGTGGCAGTGTTGGGAGGTGGTGTGGAACCAGGTGGGGAAGGTGATTAGGTCGCTGGGGTCTCTGACCTTGGAGGAGATTAATGTAGTTCTCTGGTAGGATTCTGGTTAGTTAGAGCTCCCTGCCTCCCTGCTCTCTGGCTTCCTGTCTCACCATGTGAGATCTCCATTCACAAGCACTTCCCCCACGATGCCACCTGTATTGATGGGATGCAGCCAGGGCTACACTCTCCAGAGCTGGTTTCATGTTGTTTAGATTTTCACCCTTCCAAATAGTGATCTAAATAAAACTCTTCCCTTTATAAAGTACCCAGCTTCTGCTATTTTGTTATAACAATTGAAAACACACTAATATCAGAGACTTGTCCAAGGCCCCAGTAAAATATGGAGCTGGTAAATCTGTTTGACTCCAAAGTTTATTTCTTTTTTCTACTAAAAAATGAACACATGTGCTATCAAACACTAAACAACCTTTGCTCCATGTTCTGTTCAGATATGTACTGCTCCACCTCACTGTTAGACTGATTCCTAGAAGCTGAATAAAGCAAAAAAAGAAAAAAAAAGTCAGTACCATTTTTAAATAGCTCCCTATCTAAATGGCCAAATGAAAGAACTATTTTGGTCTAATTGGTCCAACTGGCTCTGTTTGATTCTTCATTTATTCAATGTATGTGGCTCTTTTGAGGAAAAACATGGAAAGGGCAAGGGGTGATTCGCAAATGCAGCCTAAAAGCTTGGCTGAAAGCGCTTTGAATCAATAAGCAAGTCAATGTTTTGGTATGGGAAATTTACTAGTCAGGTTTGAAACGCTTTTTTGTTTTTGCTTTTACAATTAATTACTGTTGATAATGCTTTTGTTATTATTTTTGCAATTAATTACCAAGCACTGATAATAGGCAACATTGCTTAAATATACAGAGATAAGAAATCAGAATCAAAACTGGAGTGCACATTCATGGATTGCTAAAATGCTCACATAAGAATTACACACTAATTCAACTACAATAAAAAAAATTACACTTGAAGAGCTTATTATATACTATTTCTTCCCCTTCTGAGAAACATTTGAGCAGAAGCCTAGCATGGTTACCATGGCAACTATAATGCAAAATTGGCAGTAACTTTATGAATTGCAAATTCCTCTAAGGGTGTTGGGGATTTTTTTTCTTCTTCCATTTTTAACCATCTCATATGCATTATTCCAGCAATATGTTAAACAAGATTTTTGGGAACTCATGCATCACTTTGTAATAAGATATGTTTTAAATGCTCAAATTCCATTATTCTAACAAGAGCAAGCTAAACAGGGAACACCTGATTTACTGAATTTTAAATCGTCCATTGTCTTAACTGAGTTCTTAACACGTTTGACCACCCTCACCTTTGCCAAAGAGGATCCAGGTAGTCAGTGAATGACATCACTGGATTCTTCCCCATTGTCAATTCTTGAATCTGAGACTGGAGAAAAGGGATAGTCCTGTTTTAAAAAAATCTCCTAATTTCACAAGCTGTCTCTCTAAGTAATTTCAGTTGCATCCAGCATCAAAACTATAATCAAGTGAATGTTCAGTTTTCTTTGTTTTCCATTCTCAACTCCATCTTCCCTCATAGACTACAGCAAGCATGAAAATGACCCAGAGCAGCTCCTTGGGTAACCAGAGAGGTATATAGCATCTAACAAGGGCTCTTTGTCTTGGGAGTTCAGACGCTTGCTAAGGTAGCCAGCACAGAATGTGTGTGTGTACCTCTTCATTTATAAATACTTGGAATTGAGAGCAAGAGTTACCCACAGAATCATAATTGGTTCAGATCTTGCCATTGCCATTTTCTAGTTCTGTGACTTTAAGTCACTCATGGGCACGTGCCTCCTCATCTGTGAAACACAGATTTTAAGTTTTGCCCAGTCCATTTTGCAAGTCTGTTATAAGAATCACATGACAATATGTTTGAAGAATGCCATGTCCTATTAAAATATTACTATCAATTGTTCTGAATTTTTTATTTCAAATGATCAATAGTAAGAATCTCCAAAACACAAACACCCATTGTTTTCAGAAACTAATATCAAGAAGAAATATGCTGATTTATAAATGGGATGTTCAGGAGTTTGTGAAATAAATAGAAATAAAGCTTAAAAACAAAAAGATAAGGATTGAATCCTGTTTTATAAAAGAAGACCTAAACTATTGTGTCTCCACTTGGGAGACCTATTTGTTTACAAAACAGCAACACAGAAAATGAGTGCATTCAAAGCACTTTTCTAAGACAAGTGTCCATTGTATGCTCAGCAAACACAAGGAGCAGCAGCATTTTGTGAAAACAAGAAAGCCTACTGGTTTCTTTCTTTCTGTCCAGTTCTAGCTCAAGTTCCTGTGGTCAGAGGAACAAGTTAGGTGTTTCCTAAAGGATGTAAGTATGTTGTGAACCTCCAGTGAACACAAGTCATGGTATCCAAGGTAGTGGATATATGAGGAATATGATGAAGAACCTTGAAAAGACAGGCCTCTTGGCCTCTGAGAACCTTCTGCTCATTCCTTCCTTCTCTTCACTCTGTATTTACTGAAAGGCAACTGTTCTCTGCTCTGGTAAGTGAAAGGAAGAGTCAGACACATTTTCACCCATGAAGAGCTCCCACAGCCCTGACTGTGTCTAAGGGTTTGAGAACACAGAGGAGCAGCAACTAACCACAAATGGGACAGGAACAAGTGAGGAGAGACGTCTCAAGGAAGTGTTGCCCAATCTGCATTGACACAGGAACATCCCTGGAGAGAAGAGCTGGCAGGGACTGCACAGAGGAGAAAGCATGTGGAAGGACTGCAGCATGAGATCTGAATGTCAGTGAAGGCTTCTGAATAGCTGGAGCATGGGATGCCAAGGATGGGGAGTCAGGAATCTCTAAAAGGGGGTTCAGGTCCTACCACAACAGAACATGCATAAGTAGTGTGAAGTCCTTAATTTTTTACATAAGGGGAAAGAATGACATCGTCAAATCTGGGTTGTAGGCAGGACCCTTTAGGGGTATCAGAGCCCACCAAAACAAGTACAAATGTCAATCAAAAGTCACTGACATGTCTCCCAGAAGAGCCTGCACTCTCCAGAGCTGATGTAAGGCCTAATGCCTCATGGGCATGAGAACCCTGGGAGAGTTGCAGGAAGGAAGTTAGAATCTACTGCACTCCACATCTTCCTGATGAGTGAGGAAAATTTTGGAAAACTGTCAGCATTATCTCAGAAGGTGAGTGCACAGATTGCAGAGTATTTCTACCTTTCCAGGCTTGGCAACAGTACAAAAATGTGGTCGATTCCCTTCACTCCAAGTAACTCATACCAGATGCTGATGCCCTTAGACTCTTCCTCAGTTACAGTTCCCAAAATCATTTCTTTCCAGAGGTCAAGCATATGGAGCTCATTAAATTCCATACAGCAACATTCTAACTGTGTGAAACTTTCTGTTTGCAGTGCAATTTAATGTTGAGTTTGATTTACGAAGCACTGTGTATTCTTAGTCCTGGGATGACAGTCTATTCTTCTATGAACTTAAATCATGGTTTGAGGCAATGGGGTTGGAACTGGAAATCTGGACTTATGCAAAGCATTTGTAAAGAAGAGAGAGCCTCATGTCTCAGAGAAGGTCTATCCCAACCTTTATTTTTATACAGCCAAACAAACCAAGACCCAAATGATTTAAATGACAGAGGTAGTGCTTGGAACCCAGGTCTTCTGGTCCTCAACACAGTAGCTTTTCCTCTCTCTCCCTCACCTTCTTACAGTTCAAAGTAAAAACAGAAATAGGAAAAAAAAGAGGCTTTCTAATCCATGAAGAAATTCCTTCCATGGTGAAAAAGTTACCCATGTACATGTACAAATACCTTCATGTTTTGGTATAAAGATGAGAGAAAAATTAACAAGATATTTGTTTGAAAATAACTTGCTTCCTGTTTATTACAAAGTCTTGTAATACATAATACGTAGCTATAGAATCAAATTTAAAAGTGTAAGTAATTTGCTCGAAGTCATGAGGCTTTGGTAACTCCAAGTTTGGGTTTCTTCTGCTGTAAAATGGGCAAGATAGTAATCACTTCAAAATTGGATTGTTTTATTTAATTAACCTTTGAGAAAAATGCTTAAAAGAGAGTGACTGTTATTACAGTGACAGACTGTTATTACAGTCACTATTGTTTTATGTTATGTATGTAGGTTTGGGCTTCAAATAGCCAGCCTGGGAGACTCACCAAACACTCATTCCCATGATGCTGTCATTGTTCAAAATATTTTGTGCATTTTTCTTTTGGAAATGCCTTAGAGTTAGTTTTTGAGTCTTAAGAGAAAATTATATCTTTATGCCTATACTGCTGTGTTTGGAAGAATCCCCTGAAGGCACGGGTGTTAAAGGCTTGGTTGCCAGTCTGTGGCCCTTTGGGAAGGTGGTGCACTTTTTAAGAGGTAGGGCCCAGTGAAAGGAAATTAGGTCACTGGGGACATGCCTTGAAGGGGTTATTGGAGGCCCAGCCACTTTCTGTTTTTCTCTTTGCTTACTGGCTGCCATGAGGTGAACAGGACTCATCTACCACACACTCCTGCTCTGATTTGATTGACTGGTGCTGCAATAGGCCCAAAACAACAGGGTCAAGCAACTGGGAACTGAAACTTCTGAAACCATGAGTCAAAACAAATCTTTCCTCCTTTTATGTTGTTTGTCTCAGGTAGTTTGTCATAGTGATGGAAAGCTGACTAACATGCCTACATTTAATCAGATAGTGTCACTCAGTTTTATCAACTTCATTCACCAAGGCTTGCTGAGGTAGTCTAAAGTATTTGACTAAAGTGAGATACAAAGGATGAATATTTGCCAAAAATGAGGATACACAAAAACTTTGTGTCATTGAGTGAAGGGATATATTTTCTATTTGCTGTATAAGGCCCAGAAAATTTGGGGACGTCATAAGCCATGGAATCAAGCCTTGCTCTAGAGTTGAGAAGGTGGGAAAATGTGTTGCTGATGATTCAAGGTCAGCTCTGGGGAAGCTAGAATTCTCTGGAATTTGTGAGAGAGAAATGCTCCCTCTCAGAGAAATTGCATGTGGGTTTTCACAAGCAGAAAAGATCACTGCAGCTCTGGTAATAATTAATTCTCATTCTGTGGACAGACAGAAGGAAGGAGAAATACTCCTGACCTTGAATGCAAGGCAGGCTGTGAAAGGAATGGGAGCACAGAGCCACTCCTCTCTTGCCCTTACTCAAGATAAACTTTTTCCCTATCTCAGTCCCTTTCCCCAGGAGACACAAATGCATGTGAGCATGTGCATGCATGCACACGCACACACACATGTGTATGTGCACACACCATTAAAGAATAGACTCCCTGACTCTTCTACCAGAAACTTCCAGAGTCAGAGTTAGCATTGTGCCTGCAACTTGCACCTCAAACATCTCATTCTTCATGTTGTTATCATTATAACCCTATCATTACACTGCTGGTTAATCATGATTAAAACAATAAACAAAGGGAAAATTCTTTCCCTGGTGAGCATAAATAATTGCAGATGAATACATCTCTTCCGGGCCCTACTCCATGTAATGTTATATGCTATTACAAACAGTATCACAGGACGTTTTATTGTCTGAGATAATTTTTTCTAATTGTAATGTTCATTCCCTTCAGATTCCAACCTCATCCTGAGGGCCCAGCAAAGTCATCCAGAGGGATTCTGTGGCTCTTGCCTGCAGTTCATGGAAAAAGTGGTCTTTCTCCTTGATAATAATCCTACAGTGAGTGTGTGAAACCAAGCAGAAAGGAATAGGGGCTTATTTTTTTCTACTAGGTATCAAAAGGAAAAGCAGGTAAAGTGTGAGCTCTAGAATGAGCCTAGCTGCTGCGGTGGGAGAGGAGAGGAAATCTATGGATCTGTTTGAAAATGTATCATGCACTTGGAAGCCTCTCACTAGGGGAAGCCAGCTTATTAAATGGCCAGCTCAATACTAGGCTGGAAAACCTTGGATTTCTTCCATCCTTTACCTATCACTCTGGCTTTCCCACCCAGCAAGGATGACCCCAGCATATGCCAGGGCATGCCTGGTCATGGTGAGGTATCAGAAGAACCTCATTTTCAGATTATCTAAAAATCCCACCTATTGATCTATTCTCAAAAGTGCCACCTCTCAGTTTAAGGTTCCTTTCCTTCTCACAGCTTAAGAAGGAGCAGCCAGGGGAGGAGGCTGTGGAATCTCTCCTTTTGCAGTTTTTCCACCTTGTTCTTTCTTCCACTCCTCCTGCTCCAGTCACGGTGCTGCCTCCGGCTCCTCCAGGGTCAGGATGGAGAGGAGGGAAAAGGGTGAGGGCTGTTCACTGGTGACCTTGCATTCTGTGTGGATGCCCTTTGTGGGTGAGATGCTGGTTCATCCATGTGTAAGAGATTTTTGTGGGTTCTTAAGAGACGCGTTTTCCATGACTGCAGCTCTCTCACGCCATTGTGCTGCCTGACCTAACTCTGGAGACTCTCGGGCTGGCTGTGAAAAGCCCTTACAACTTTTTTGCAAGCTCTGGCATGGAGTCCTCCAGGGCAGATGCCTTTCAGGGTGATTAAAACCTGCTAGTTTCTGTGGCTTCTGCACAATCCACAGGAAAGATACACCCATGCCATCCCCGTTCCCCAGCAAAGCTTGGGAGGCTGCAGGCCTTTCACAGCTACCTCTGCTTTTCCTCTGTCATCTGACATGGCTCCAGGAAGTTCTCTGCCTTTGGGCTTTACCAGTCAAGTCAGGTTCCTATGTCCAGCCACCTTCTCCCAATCCACCACACTCCACCCCTGCAATGCTCAGAGGATCAACATCCAAGTCTCAAAACAAGTTCTGAGTGTTATTTCATGAGTTACGACTCTACTAGAGTGAGTGAGCAAATCCAAACCACCAGACATGCCCTCCATGACTGGATCATGTCCCCCCATCCTTCCTCTCCATACACTAGGCCTCTGGCATGGCAGATGGTTCTGCCAAGTTTACAGATCATTTTTCTCTTGAGACTATTTCAGCTTTTGACTGAGCTAAAAAATTTAAACATAACACCCTTCTCTGTCATCATCTTAGGCAATTTACAGAGATAAACTTATGACTTCATATCTGTGCTACATAAAGTATGGATGTTTCGGATTCATTAGAATACATAATTCTCACATATAAAAGTTTATATCCATAAACAGTATTTCCACAGTATTCAAGCCAAAGATGATCTCATTATCTATATGATAAAATTCATCTCTGGTGAATAAAAGTTGATCCTGCAAATCTTGTCAACCACATATAATATATGATACTTTATACATTTATACTTATGAAATGAAGGAACAATTGGATGGATGGATGGATGGATGGATGGATGGATGGATGGTTGGATGGATAGATGGATGGATGGATGATGTATTCTTAAAAGCATCACATCTAAGAAGTGAGCAGGGAATTAGAGATTGATGTATGTCTTATTCTTTAAAATAATGGTGACCTTGGGAAATGTCATTTAGCCTTAGTGTCTTAATTTCCTCATCTATAAATGTACATAATAGTCACAAGACCTGCCATGAGCAGTAAGGACAATTCTGAGAGCTCTGAAACTGCCGACAGCAGGAAGGTGTTCATGGGATGGGGCAGAGGATCTGCAGTTCTGCTGTTGTCTTGAACAGTCACCGGTTTCTTGACCTCACTTTTAATATGTGCAAACAGGACATAGGAAGATTCTCTCTAGTTCTCCTAGTCCATATCGAAGAAATAACTTTGATTCCCTGACCCAACAGTTCTACCTAGCTATACAATCATGAACCCATCATCAAAATCTCTGTGCCACGATTTCCTTAACTCTTAAAGATGAGGAGAATGACTACTTCATGGGGTGGTGATAGAATCAAATGTCTTAAAGTACTTCAGTGCCTAGTGCATAGACAACAGTAGACAGCCGATACAATAGCTGGACTCAGTAGTGTACTGTGGGTTTCCAGAAAAAAATACAGTGAGGTTACTTCCCACCTTTACTGCCTAGATTCAGTCATTTTCAAATAAGCTTAGTTGCTATGGTTACCCCCCAAAGACACCACATTTGAAAATGTGTTAGAAGATGGGGATTGATGGCAGAAGGCTTCAGTGGAGGACACAAAGCAACTTCAGCAACGGAGACATTTTAATACACGTGAATTCTTTCCCTTGGAAACCAGTCACATTTTGCCAAAATGGAAATGAACTCAGGAAGTGGAGTCTCAGAAGTTCTGTACTTGGCCAGCCTCCTTCTCCCATAACTGAGACCTCAAGGACAGGTATATCTGGCCCTGAACCAACTCTGGAGCATCTCAGTTTCCTCCCCCAGGATCTGGCAGTCAGAAAGATGTTGGTTGCCAGACAGAATTCATCAGATTCACTTCCCAGATGCTATCGCTTCTGATGCTGAAGGAAAAATAGGTTGCCCAGCAATTGAGTTTGGAAAGGATGGCTAGAGCTGAGAAATGCACAGTGTTACAAACAACGTAACAATGGGCTATTCTTGTTAAAATTCATTTTTGGCCATTTTTGTATTTTGCAGGGGAGTTTGCATACCTCCAACCCCACAATGAGTCTCTGGAGAGGCTAGCACTAACATTCCAGGATAAACTGTCCCCCACAAAGGTGTTATAAATGGTTTTTGATCTGTCAAAATCAGTCACAGCTCAAACAGCTCTCAGCAAAGGAATAAAACTTGGCCTGACCCTGCTTCCTGTTTCCTACTAAAGCAAACCCAAGACCCGATGGGGCCTCTCAGGCAAGAATATTGTGCACTTAGTCCTACCAAAAAGATTCTTTCTTTCTGGTCATTTTCCCCCCAGATATCCCAGGGAGCTGTCCTGCTCTTATTTGAAATTCAATCCAGAAGGAAGTCACCCCTGAAAATAGTGTCCCACTTGGAGTTTCATGATGATTCAGCACCACCTAGCGGATGTTGGCATTCATTTCTTGCTATTTCCATTTTAAACTGCTTTTTTTTTTCCTTACAATTTCTTTTAAGTTTATTATTATTTCAAAATTTAAAACATTCCCACAAAAAAACACAGAGGTCTAGATGGTTTTAGTAATGAATTCTTTCAAATTTTTGAATGACAATAACAAAATTCACAAACTCTTTCAGAGAATAGAAAAGAATTGTTCTTGATTTGTTTTATGACTCAAATGAAATATCGAAACCAAAACCTGACAATGACTTCATGATACTGGAAAATTATAAGCTAATGTCTCATTATTAGATGTAAAAAAACTAACAAAATTAATAAATAATATATAAAAAGGGAAATACATCATGACTAATTTGGTTTTATACCAAGAATGAAAGACTTAATATACAATATTGATTAAATTGCCACATTTACAGAAGAATGAAAAAAATTATGGGACTACCTCAATAGATGCAAAAAACAATGTGATACAATTTGACACCCATTTGTGTTTAAAAACTTTCAGGAAACCAAGAGGAACTTTCTCAACACAATAAATGGATGAACCCCTCCCCCCCAAAAAAAAGAACTTTCTCCCACTAAATGGTAGTGGAGAGTTGACATTAAACTGGGTTACTGTTATTTATGGATTAATTTCTGGAATTCTACTCTGTTCTATTTATATATTCATCTATCCTTCCAGCAATATCACACTGAATAACTGTAACTTAATAATAAATCTTAAAATCAAGAGATATAGCCTATCCACTTTCTCTTCTTCAAGTTTGCTCTGATTATTCCAGGTTCTTTGTATTTCTATATTTTAGAATCCATTTGGCAATTAAAATGCACTGAAATTTGTATGGGGGTTTCAACCCAACTACTGAAACTTCTGACTATTGAGACTTCTAATCCAGAATATGGAATGTCTTTCCCATAGATTTTGCTTTTGTTGTTGTTCTTTCAATAACATTTTCAGTGTAGAGAACTTACATACTTTTATGTTTACTTTTAGTTGATAGTTTTGATCCAATTAGATATGGTGAAACTTTCATTTTTTGTTTCAATTATTTATTTCTATTATATAGGAATACAAAGAATTTCTGCATACTGACCTTCAATGCATTCAGAAATTTTGTCAAATTAAGATATTATTATTATAATTAGTTGAAGATTACTTCAGATTTTCTACATACATAAGTTTGCTGTGAGTAATAAATGATAATGTTTCCCTCTAATATTTGTTTTTGATTTCTGTTCTCTGCCATATTACATTGACCATGACCTTCTATATGGTATAGAATTAGACTGGTGATAACAGGCAATCTTGTCTTGTTTCCAAATTACTTAATAATCCACAATTCTGCTTTTTAAATATTGCAACTTCCTCTGCCCATGAGAAAGCAATAGAAGCTTCTCTGCATGTTTTTGCAAGATGTGGCTCCAGCCCATTTCAACTGGAAGTTTAGATCAAGTAGCTTATCACACAAAGATCACTCTCGAGGGTTGTGGTTTACATATACAATTCACCATGGGGAATTTGCTTTATTGTCATAAGAACTACCAATTGCTAAACATCTACTACATGGAAAGATATATGTATTTACTTATTTATTTATTTTGTTCTAATTAGTTGCACATGACAATAGAATGCATTTA
This sequence comes from Glaucomys volans, assembly GCA_020662805.1. Lineage (NCBI taxonomy): Eukaryota > Metazoa > Chordata > Mammalia > Rodentia > Sciuridae > Glaucomys > Glaucomys volans. The sequence goes on along the minus strand of JAJEJO010005312.1, from coordinate 28,960 downwards.
TACATTTTGATAGATCATACATAAATAAAATGTAATCTCTCATTTTTCTGATGATACAAATTATAGGATCACATTGGTCATGCAGTCATTTATGTACATGAGGTAATAATGTCTGTTTCACTCTACTGTCATTCCATCTCCCCCATATCCCTTCCTCTTCCTTCACTCCCCTCTACCTAATATAAAGTAACTCTATTCTTCCCTATCCCATCCCCATTACTGTGAATTAGCATCCGCATATCAGAGAAAACATTAGGCCTTTGGTTTTTTGGGTTTGGCTTATTTCACTTAGCATGATATTCTCTAACTCCATCCATTTACCAGCAAATGCCAGAATTTCATTCTTATTTTTCATTCTTCTTTAAAGCAGAATAATATTCCATCTTGTGTGTGTGTGTGTGTGTGTGTGTGTGTGTGATGTATATATCACATTTTCTTTATCCATTCATCTGTTGAAAGGCATTTAGGTTGGTTCCATAGTTTAGCTATTGAGAATTGAGGTACTATAAACATTGATGTGGCTGTGTTTATTTCTAATATATACAATAGCACTTTAAACTGGGAGTTACCATCCCTATTTTACAGATGAAGAAATAAAGGCTCTGAGAGGTGGAGACTTTCCCAAGATCGTAAACCTGGGTGGGCTTACTCTTTTCAATGCAATATGCTGTTTCTCTGCATCCTACTGTGTAGCCTACATGAGGCTGTTCATTTTAATAACTCTGAACAGTGGGGCTGTTCATTTTAATGACTCTGAAGCAGAATATTCAAATAAATATTGTCCTTCAAAGAAATCACTCTGAAGCCTATTCTGTCATTCCAATAACTAATGCTCATAACGTAGCCGAGTCTCTGCTGTGGGAAGTGCCTTCAGAGCTGTCTGTGAGCTACACAGCATCTCACTGCCTTACAAGCAGGTTATGAGCTAAAGAAAAACATGGTGGAGATACATGATGTCAAGCTGTCCAGGCCACTCTTCTGGATTTTTAGTCCACATGTCTGAAACAGGTCAGGAATTTGTATTTTTGTCAAATAGGCAAGTGATTAAAATCACCAGGAATGCCTGAGAAGTACAAACTTTGGGGTCAGAAGGATTGCAGATCCAGTTCTGCCTTTCTTTTCTAATTATTCACTCCTAGGAAAATCACTTAAAAGTCCTGGATTATCAGCTTTACCTGTCTATAAAATGGATATTAATGTTCATTAATGATCACCAAACAGGGCTGTGATGAGGACATGTATGTGGCATATAATAGGCACTTAATAGTCAGCATTACCTCATAGAAATAGAGCAAGCAATTATGAAATTCATTTGGAGGAATAAGAGACCCAGAATAGCTAAAGCAATACTTAGTAGGAAAAGCGAAGCAGGTGGTATTGTGCTATATATATATAGCTATATATATAATTCAAGTACACTACAAAGCAATAGTAACAAAAACAGCATGGTATTGGCACAAAAATAGGCAGGTAGACCAATGGTACAGAACAGAGGACACAGAGACAAACTCACATAAATACAGTTATCTCATACTTGACAAAGGAGCCAAAAACATACAATGGAGAAAAGATAGCCTCTTCAACAAATGGTGCTGGGAAAACTGGAAATTCACATGCAGCAAGTTGAAACTAAACACCTATCTCTCACCCTGCACAAAACTCAACTCAAAATGGATCAAGGACCGAGGAATTAGACCAGAGACCCTGAACCTAAAAGAAGAAAAAGTAGGTCCAAATCTGCATCATGTCAACTTAGGACCAGACTTCCTTAACATGATTCCCAAAGCACAAGAAATAAAAGTAGGAATCAATAATTGGGATAGAGTCAAACTAAAAAGCTTTTTCTCAGCAAAGGAAACAATCAACAATGTGAATGAGAGAGCCTACAGAATGGGAGAAAATCTTTGCCGCACACTTCAGATAGAGCACTAATCTCCAGAATTTAAAAAGAACTCAAAAAACTTTACACCAAGAATACAAACAACCCAATCAATAAATGGGACTAAGGAAAGGAGCAGACACTTCACAGAAGAAGATCTACAAGCAATCAACAGATAAATGAAAAAATGTTCAACATCTCTAGTAATAAGAGAAATGCAAATCAAAACTACCCTAAGATACCATCTCACCCCAATTAGAATATCTATTATCAAGAATACAAGCAACAATAGGTGTTGGCGAGGATGTGGGGAAAAAGGTACACTCATACATTGCTGGTGGGGTTGCAAATTGGTACAGCCACTCTGGAAAGCGGTGTGGAGACTCCTTAGAAAACTCAGAATGGAACCACCATTTAACCCAGCTATCCCACTCCTTGGCCTATACCAAAGGACTTAAAATCAGCATACTACAGTGATACAGCCACATCTATGTTTATAGCAGCCCAATTCACTATAACTAGATTGTAGAACCAACATAGATGTCCCTCAGTAGATGAATGGATAAAGAAACTGTGGTATGTGTACTCAATGGAATATTATTCAGCCATAAAGAATAATAAATTATGGCATTTGCAGGTAAATGGATGGAGTTGGAGAATATCATGTTAAGTGAAATAAGCCAATTCCAAAAAACCAAAGGCCAAATCATTTCTCTGATAAGTGGTTGATGACACATAGCAGGGGTTGGGGGAGGTAAGGGAAGAATGGAGAAAGGATGGATCATATAGAGGAAAATGAGGGGTGGAGAGGGGGAGGGGAAGGAAAAATAATAGAACGAGACGAACATCATTAACCTATGTATATGTATGAATACCCAAATTGTATGATTCTACTTCGTGTACAATGAACCAAAATAAATAAATTAAAAAAAATAGTCACCATTGTTACTTAGCTTAATTACTCACTCATCAAATTTACCTCACATTGTTTTTTGATGTTTCCAAAAATTAAAATCACAGTGAAAGGATGTGAGGATACATAAAATATACCATAGTAATATATATATAATACATATAATATATACATATAAAGTGTATATATATGTATATATATATTATACTTTATCAAAAAACTGAACCAATAAAGACCCTTAGGAAAGGAGATGATAGATACAGGTAGATGATCAGATGATCATCTTTGGGATAAGAAAATATTCCAGGAACAAGAAACCAAACACTAAAACAATTTGACATTAAGGAGAATAATAAGCTTCCAGAAACCCACAAACATACTGATACAAAATATAGAAGGAACTCAAATACCCATCAGCAGATGAATGCATCAACAAAATTGGTATATACATATATTTTTTAACCTTAAAAAGAAAGGAAATTTGATGTATCCTACAACATGAATGAACTAAAAGAACATTATGCGAAGTGAAATAAGTTAGGCAGAAAAGGACAAATACTGTATAATTCCACTTTTATGAGGTACTTAGAGACATCACATTTAGAGAGGACTGGTGGGGGGTACTGGCCTGGGATGAGCGAGGTCCTGAGTTCCATCCCAGCACCACACAAAAAAAATTAAATTAAATTAAAAAAAAATTTTAGAGATAGAGAGTAAACGCTGGTTGCCAGGGCCTAAGAGTAGGAGGAAACAGGGAGCTAGTGTTTAATGGGTACAGAGTTTTCATCTTGTAATTTAAGATTCTACAGATGGTGATGATTATTGCACAATGCTGTAAATGAACTTAATGTCACTGAACTTAAAGATGGTTAAGATGGTAGATTTCATTATGTGTATTTTACTACAATTTTTAAAAAGAAGATATAAAAAATCACAGTTGTGGGCTGGGGATATAGCTCAGTTGGTAGAGTACTTGCTTGTCAAGCACAAGGCCCTGGGTTCAATCCCCAGCACCACAAAAAAAAAAAAGAAGAAAGAAAGAAAGGAAGGAAGGAAGGAAGAAAGAGAAAGAAAGAAGAAGAAAGAAAAATCACAGGTAAATTTGAGAAGGATCTTGTTGGTTTGTGTGGCTAGAACAAACAGTACCACGTGAATGAGATACTGCAGCTTACAAGTGAGCACACAGCTCATTTTAAAAATGAGCAAGTAAATTCACAAGACATTTTGCATCCACATTCTCAAATAATGTGAACAGCACTGCCTTGGTTGCCCGTTTTTCTTTCAGGCTACATGTTTACCCAGCAATGCTCAAGAAACATTACTGAGTGGAAAGGAGGTTGTGACTGAACAACCTGGTCTGCCTTAACTACCCTGGCCTGGGGGGAAATTTTGAAAATTGGCTGCAATCTATGGAGCACTTTTAGGAACAAATGGAGGGAGCAGTATCTTCCTCTCTGCAACACAGCGAGTTGTGCACAGCTGTTTGCTGGGACAGTTTGGTAAAGAGCACACACATCAGAGGAATGGCCTGTGGACAGGACCACAGAGAGCCTCCTGCCTCAACAACAGTCCACAATAGCAGTAAGAGCAACAGCAGGGGATGTAACCTTATTTGAACCTCAGGTTGATGACGAGGGTATTGCCCCTCATCTTCATATAGTTGATTTCCTTCAAGACTAGGTATACTTCAAGATTAGTCTTTAGTAAGCTAGGGAAATATTTTCTGGTGATTTAAGTAACACCCACGCACTTCAGTTTCTTTGTCCAATTTAATTCCATATCTTTCTCCTGTTCTGCATTTTTTTGAGTGAAGTCAAGGCATGGATTTCCTAAGACCACTGGATAAAATTCTGATGCCATCCCTTTTCTCTCTTCATGATGATGTGCTTCCTAGTGTGAGGAGATTGCTGAAAGGGAACTGGCAAGAGATACAGTGCAAATATGGGGATGTAAGGTGAAAATTGAGTGCAAGAAGAACAAGCAGAAAACCAAGGCAGGTGGGTTGATTGCTCCCCTCACCTGCCAGGGGAGCTTTATCTGTGCCTGGAGCAACCTGCTGAGGGTGAGGTCACATATAAACCCAACCACAGTGTCCACGTTATTCCTGGTGGGTCTTAGTAATATCATGTGTTTCTCTGACCCTTAACAAAATTCTTTAAAGCAACATTCAGAAAATGTTAAAGGGTTCTGGTTTTTTCATTCTATGACCTATACAAACATGTATCTGTATTATCTTCATTAACATTCAGCGACTGATAATACGCTCTAGTTTAGTACAATATGTTTGGAGGATAATTTCTGGCCATTCATAGAAGCCTCATCCTGCTTACATGATTAGAAAAGCTGAAGAAACGTGCAGTTTAGTCTGACTTCCAGGAATGACTTCCTGAACACCATCACAGAACTGGCTGTCCAAAGAGTTGCTATTTCTGCTGGCAGCCCAGAAGCTGAAAAGTCATGAAGATGCTGCCCCATCTCTGGTTCCAGAACCACATTACCTTGGCCACAATCCCCACTAGCAAAATGGACACCCTGCATTCCGCTACAGCTCATCCTGGAACCTTTGCTATTGCTGCTCCAGACAAATGCTCCATAGCAGTTTATTGGCAGAACCAACAGACATGATTTCCATCTCATTTAACCTTCCTAATTTCAAGCAGGCCCATCTGCATGGAGGAAGCTAGGCCACATTTGGAATTCAAGCTGGGAGTCTCAAAAACGTAGACTTCAGCTTTTTCTGGGACTGAGTGACAAGAACATGCCCATGTGCACACGAGGGTCACAAGTACATCAAGAGATACTAACTCCTCAGTCTTCTGGGTAGCTGCAAAGAGGTAGGTGACTAAAACCCTGTTGATTAGTGACCTCCCCACCTAGAGCTTCCTAGAAGGTAGCCCAAACATGGTGGGATCTGACAGTCCAACTCTCAGTTCCTGTAGTTAACAATTATGAGGAGCATTGGTCCTTGCTCCTCTGCTGTGATGTCACGTGAAGCCAAGAGTGTGTCCTATCACTGGAACAACGACATAAGTAGCCTGCTGCTGAATGAGCCATTGACCATCATGGACAAGGGGAGATGTCAGTAAAGTACAGTCAGCTGGGGTTTGAGGAACGCCAGCTCTAATAGAAATCCCAGATCTGTTTTATGGACAGAATTCCATTTACTTAGAGATATTCAAGGGTGACTACTCTAACAAAACATATCTGCCCTATAAATTAGAACATCATCATTCTTTAGAAATACTTCAATTGCATTTGAGATCCATTTGTATTATCACATACACAGAAAGATACCAATACCACACATTCTGTTAATAACAGAATAGGACGATCTGTTAGGTTATAAACATAATTTTCAACTTTTGTATGTTTTTTAAAATAAATTGTTTCATCAGCTACTTTTGTTGATGCTAATTATCAAGAATTTGAATAACTTATTAAAGTGTCTTGATCAAGAATTGGATGTACAACAGCCAGGTGTGCTGGTGCACATCTGTAATCATAGCTACTCAGGAGACTTAAGGCAGAGGACCTCAAGTTCAAGGCCAGCCTAGGCAACTGAGCCAGACCCTGTATCAAAATAAAGGGATATAGCTCAGTGGTAGAACACTTGTCAAGTAAGTGCAAGACCCTGGGTTTAAACCCCAGCAATGCCTATTAAAAAAAAAAATTACATGTAATCATTTCAATCACACAATGAAACATTTAATATCTTCCCTAATGCTTCAGATTTTACTGACATTTCTTATATGAGGAAAATATTCTTCACTACCAATTTCCAAAGAGACACTCTGAATGCTCTGCAGCTAGTGCTATGGAAATACTACCTTTTTCTATGTGTACCACAGATTCTTGGTTTTCAGGAGACAAAGGGAAAGGCAAAGAGAGGGGAAGATTTTAAAGGCCATGGATATGTTAATTATCTTGATTTTTTGTGGTGATGATTTCATAGGTATGTGTGTATATATCAAAATTTATCAAATTGTGCATCTTAAATATATATTGTATGTAAGTTATACTTCAATAAAGTCCTTTTTAAAAATATAGGCAAAAAACCCACTAAGTATATTCCAGAAAAGTTGTATTTACATTCCACTAGGAGCATATGCAAGTGCTTGCCTCATTATACCTTCATTAGCAAGTCATTCTTAAAGAAAAACAAAATACTAATTTGAAAAGCAAAAATATCTCAGTTGTTTGTATGTGCACATATTTACTAGAAGACTGCAACTGCTTCATGTTGAACAGCTCTCTGCCCTGTTTTCTTCCATTGCCACAAAACGAAGAATGCTAACACTAGTGATGCAAAGAGAAAGGCCTTGTCACCTGCTATGCCAATCAGTTCAAACTCAAGAAGATTACTACTCCAAATGGCAGTTTAAGTATTCATAAATTTGTCCAATTCTCTGAATATGAGTCATAATTAACCTCTAGAAGAAACTGATACATACTTACCATTTGAAGAATGAACCCTAGTTTCTCTATTAACAGAATATTCTCAGCTCACTCTGAAGCTTATAAAGGTTAAATCATTTGGCCAAAACTAGATGATATCCAATTTGGAACCAGAATCCAGACCCCCTGCAATGAATAGCCCTGATACAGGATGATGTAGAAATCAATGGCATAGCTGAAACTTCTGAAAAGTAAAATTCTTCGAGCCTTAACTTCATCTATAAAATGAAGGAGTTCACTAAATGTCCAATGAGCTTCCTTTCAGCTCTAACTTTCCTAAATGCAGGCTGCATTCAGTTGATAAAACCCAACAGCTGTTGTCATATTGCTGCAGTTTTGTTGTATAGCCAGTGTGTGGAAACCTCAACTACTTTTCCGATAAGCCATGTCAGCTCACATTCAAACCTGAGCCCTGACCAACTATCTGTGTAGCCTTGGCAAATAACTTATCCTCATACTAGAGAGGAAGAAATGAAAGCCCAGAGAGAATCCTGAGAGCAGCTACATCTCAAAAGGCTAAGACAACAGTGACACTATAAATGAATACTGATCAGTGCCCAGTACCTAATAAGATGTCTAGAAATTGCAGGTCTTATGTACCTGTGGGTAGAACAATACCACATTGCATGAAATCCATACTGCAAGTTCCACAAGTGATCCAGCCTATTCATCACCATATCCTAGACACTCAAATATTGGGTAGAAAGGTACAGAAAAAAAATATTTAAACAGCAACATATACATGAACAAGAGACTAAATAGACATGATTGAAAAAGAGTACTCAGGTCTGATTCACAACACACTTCAGCTATATATTTAATTTAAAAAGATCTCATAAAATGATGTGAGAGGTAAAGGGGAAGAAAGTAAGAGAAAGGAATAGTGTAAATAATGGCAAGGCATTTAGCAACTCACAGTCCAATGGCTTTCATAAATATGAACTCGTTGCCGTCTACATCCTATCTCATCTGTGTCTCTCCACCTACAGCACTGATTACAAACGCAAAGGCCATCCTTGTCGTTTTTAACATGCTACCTCACTAGTTCTCACACCCATAACAACTTGAGAACCAAAACCAATCTGGCCAACACTTGAAGTGATTTGGAGGTATAACCCCACGTCGTAGAACAGATGAGAGCAGAAGTATGTACACACAGATTCCAAACACAAAGACCACCTACACCAACTTGCCTATGACCCATCAAGACCAACTAAAAAACCAATTTTTCAAACATTAAAGCTGGGGAGAAAAAGTGAAACCTACAGCTCTTGAATTTGCCAAATATCTGGGCAGTAGAGGGAATAGGTGTTGTTGAAAAAATGACCCTTCTAGGAATTTTTTAGTATATTCTAAAATGCCAATAATTAACACTTTTGCCATTCTTAACATTAATTTGAACAAAGAAATGAAGCAATTTTTTCTTTTATAGTGAACAGTCATATAAATTCCATTGATAACTGAGTTTCAGTCTTTATTAAAGTTGTTTTTACAAATGCATGAGTCCTGATATGAAAAGGTTGATTTTTACTTTAATTCGTGCTTTGCAAATTTGCATCAGCAGAAGGAAGGGCTTCAACTGAATAGATTTTAGTCTTCAAAAATGTGACCACGTCTTCCGTCTTTAGTTTTTCCATCTCCCAATTATTGACCTTACCAGAGAAAGCAGAAAATAGTCAGTTTATGAAACGATAACACAAAAAATAAAAACTAATTTAGGGATCCAAACATATTAAAGTGGCATCAAGTCAACTGCTTGTTAAAAGCAGCTTTTACCTTATAATTACTCATTTCTAAAGGCCTAATAAGATGATAAGCCACAAATGAGTAAACCTATAACAGTAAAAATTATAAAAATTTTAAAGGTCCTCTAAATGGTATAAAAATTACTTTCTTGGGAAAATCTTCCTTAGAATATATATCACTAGTATGAAATACAAAATCTTAAATAGTAGTGCATTAAGAGAAAGAGGCCATCTTGATCTTAGTAATCCAAGGACAATATGCACCTGGATACTAAAGTATGATAATGGAAGACCAAATGTTTACACTTTACATTTTGTGCGGGACAAAATGAGTAGCATTGATATAGATTCCAAGATTATCATAAATATAATTTTATTTACAAGATTCTTGCTACAGATAGACACATCTGCAGAGGCTGTTAAAGAAAAGTTGTGGTGTTTGGGATCAAAGGAAGCGTAAGAGTTCAGGAACAATCCTTCCCCAGCTATCCAGGGAACATGCACTCTCCAACAGTCTTACTGGCCAGGGAGAAGAAAGCTTTAATATTTTTTCTTCCCTGTTCAAGATAATCAAGAAACTGAAAATAGTTCCATGTGTCTTTGATTAAATAAGAAAAGATATTATTTACATTCTTCTTATCAAAAAATAGTTCCATGTGTCTTCGATTAAATAAGAAAAGATGTTATTTACATTCTTCTTATCAAAAAAGGATTAAAACTGACCAAAATAACATTTATAAAACTCCCTAGTAAATGATAGTAATCAGCTGAGAAGAAGCCAAGTCAAGTATTAGAAATGTTCTTATTCAAAGAAAACAATAAGTACAGCATTTATTCTAATAATGCTCACAATATCTCTAGAGTCCTAGTAATCAACTTCAACATTCCTAGTAATTGTTAGAATGTACAACAGTAATTAAAGAGTATTTCAAATGCATTTTTTGCTTACCAAGATTACATGAAAACCCATTGCATTCAAATGACGCATTTTCACAGCAAAGAATCCTCTGGGGTGGTTTGAATCCAAACAATAAACAGATCTGGGAACACACAGCACAGCTACTCTGAAAACAAAAATAAACAATATGAGAACCTTATGGAGATCACTATTTACAATCTTGCTGCCTTGCTGCCTGGGGGAGTTTCTAAGTTAAGCTCTTCACTCACCATAGTCCTCACCATTCCCTACTACTTAGTCCTTCTCCTCTTTCCCTTACTTGGCCTCTGCAGATACTGCAGAATATAAAGATTACTTCATAAACTAAAACCTTATAATTAATATATAACAAAATTATCCCTCAACCATCTTTAAGGACGGCTAACTTTTCAGACATGAAAGCACTCTTTTTAAAAAGTTTTCTGGGTGCTAATATCTGATCTGAATACAATTATCCAGTAGAAGCACTAGGGTAGCTTAACAACAAATGGTAAATGCTCTTCTTGTACATACTGCACATATTCTAAAGAGCAACATTTAAAAACCACAACTTGGAGACCAAATCCAAAGGAAACCCTAAGAGAAAGGCAAGACTTAAAAATATAAAATCTGTAAAATTAACAAAAATGTGGAAAGTGTCACTTGTTTTTTCATTTTTTTTTTTTCATTTTGAAAATGAATTCATTGGGAGGGGAAAAAAAGAAATGGGGGGAGGGGACATAACTATTGTCTTCTCTACCCTGCCTGTTATAAAAGAAATTTCATATATTTAAAGAAATGTTTAGCTTCTCTTCTCAGTACTTCATGCTGAGAACTACTATACTATTTTATTATGTCAGAACAATAGTATACCTAAAAAAGAATGACCTGTGACTGGGGTTAGAGAGGGTCATGGTGTAGATATGAGGTGTCTCCCAAAGCTCCGGATTTGAATATCCTGGGAATATTCAGATTCAAATCATTAGATTATGAGATCTGTAACCTGATCAGTCCACTCTTGTTTGAATGAACTGACTGGGTGGTAACCTATGGGTAGGGGAGGCATGGTAGAAGGGAAGGTCAGGGGGAGTGCCCTGCAAGGGTTCATCTTCCCTGCAGCCCCTTCCCCTTTCTCTCTCTGCTTCCCATCTGTCATGTCCTGAGCAACTCTCCTCCACCACCTCCTTACACCATAATGTTCTGCCTCACCTTGGACCCAGAGTAGTGATTTGGCAGACCATGGACTAAATCATCAACACCATAAGGTGAAATAAACTTCTCTTCTAAGTTGTTCTGATCAGGTATTTTGGTCACAGCAATGCTAAACTGACTAACACCATGAGAAAGCCTTTTATGAGCAGATGGTGACAAGGGCAGGGAAGACAGCATGTGATAAGATGGTCCAGAACAGCTAGATGAACTCACAAAGGGTAAACATGGGAATGGCGAGGGGAGATAAGAATTTGATTTTATTTTGCATCTTCCTCTTTCATATTTATGTACATATCCAATAGACTAACAGGACTTAAGTTTAAGTTCTAGGGTTAACGTTCATATCTGACTCATCTTTGTGTGCCCCACGATGCCTAGCAGAGACTTTCCACAAAGGCTGACTGAATAGGGGAGTGTGCAATGACCCCATGATCATATACATCTGCTGATCAGGCAGCACAGTCCCTCATGATATGGCATCATAATTTTCCCAGAGGTACCCTATTCGTCACGTGTGCACCAAGGAAACAACTTATGATTAGCTCCAATGTGCTCTGCCTCATACACAACAAGCTTAATTAAGAAGTTAAGGTTTCTCTACTTTTGGAAAGGTCTTGGTGACAGAACAAAATATTTAGTAGGTATTTGATTTTTGCAGAAGCCTCAAGTATCTATAATCACTATTACTATCTTGTCAGAAGTTTATATTGCAGTGATAATTTCAATTATTTTAACACTGTTTCATTTAACTGTTTAGCTTCAGAACCTGCTTTTTAAAAAATGTCTATTTGAGTAAGTGACCCAACTCCAGTCCATTGTTTCAACAGAAATGCACATATTTGCACCTAAGCAATAGATTTAAGGCTAAGAAGATCTATGATGCATTGTAGGATCCATACAAATGTCAGACCTTGGTATTGCTATTTAACATGAAGTCTTTTAGAATTAAGATTTAAATTCAGAAAGTCCAGCAAATGAGCCAGGTGTGGTGGCACATGTCTGTAATCCCAGCGGCTCAGGAGGCTGATATAGGAGGCTGACACAGGAGGATCTCAAGTTCAAAGCCAGCCTCAGCAAAAGCGAGGCACTAAGCAACTCAGTGAGACCCTGTCTCTAAATAAAATACAAAATAGGGCTGGGGATGTGGCTTAGGGGCTGAGTGCCCCTGAGTTCAATCCCTGGTTACTGCCTCCCCAAAAAAAGAAAGCCAAAGTCCAGTAAATGAGTATTGGTAAGTAACCTTTGCATATTTGTAGCAGAAGTCACATCAATTTCAGAAAATGAAAGTACTTGGCTCCTGTTGGCATCCATTCTGATTTCAAAATCTGAGAGAAAAAAATCGATATTAATTTTTCAAATATTGCTCAAAGTGATTTCTATTTCAAAATGTCTAACACTAATAATCCCATTAATGATAATGGCAGTAGCTAAAACATGTTGAGAGCTAGTCATGTGCCAAACACGAGTCCAGAGACTTTGTATAATTTCCTGTATTGGTCACAAGAATCTTACGAGATGGGTATTAGTATTATAAGGAAACTGAGACTGGTAATTGTCTAAAGAGGTAGTAAGTCACAGAGCAAGAATGAAAACCCAGGCACCCCAGGTCCAAAGGCAACGCTACTCTGCATTGGACATGCTGCAGTAAACTCCCCATCCCTTAAAGGAAAATAAATAAAATAAAGGAACTTTCATACCTATATGATAATTATGTGGCAACTGCACATCTTTGGAGAAGCATCCTTCACCACCCAAAAGGCTAGTTAGCGCCTCTGTAACCTTTGCATTTGGGTGTGATGGTGGTGATGGCTGCTGTGGTAGTGATATGTCTACGGCCTTCTGATAAGAAGTGGCATCCAGTTTTAGACAAGTATCCAAAATGTGAAGCTTGTGAGCATTCCTCTTAATGTCACCTAAAAAGAAAGAAAATGCATCATTATGAAAAATATTAATGCCACATTTTTAAAAAATTACACTCATGCATCTATATTTCCAATCATTTCTTTCTCAGTATAAGAACTCTCTCAGTATTGCCCTACTTTCCAGGGTCTGGACCAGTGCCCTGTACCTGTCAACATTTTAGGGTTTAAAGTACTTTTAGAGGTGATTTAATCTAAACTCCTCATTTTATAGAGGCAATTCCCAAGAATGTTAAGAAGCCTCATGTGCAATTAAGAGCAAAGTTGGAACTAGAAACTAGCCTGGGTTCAAGGCTGTTTCTTAAACATAATATTTGAAAAATCAACATATGGTATGGACCCTTCACAACTCAATCTGGGAATTTTATAATATTGTTTTTAAAGGGATTTTAACTATTTTATTCTCAGATACAGCATAAGTTTTGTATGTCTATCCAGATATTTATTCTCCATATTAATAAGTCAAAAATTAATTTATTTCCAATAAATACATAAATTCGCTAATTATTTATTTATTCTAACAGCTGTGCCCTTATTACAGGGCACAAGTAACCAAGTGTTTAGACCTGTAAGGGTTGACTTAAGTTGGTTTTAAATGTGACACGTACAGATGAGGAAATGCAAATATCTCTGATACAAGCATAAAGAACAACTTGAACATTTAGCCTTTGTACAGATGCATACAGTGTAAACAAAAAAGAAATAATGCTGATTCAGTTTGGATCTTCAATGTCCCAAAAGGCCTGTATGCAGAAGGACTGGAGGTCATCCTGTGGGGCCACTGAAAGGTGGTAGAACCTTTAAGAGGTAGAGCCTAGTGGAGGAAAGTTAGACCACTGGAGTGTGCCCTGGAAGGACACTGGGGCTCTGGCCACTTCCTCCCTCCCTCCCTCTCTCTCCTGCCCAGCTGTCATGACTGTCATGATGTGAGCAGCCTTCACCACGTGCTCCCATCATCATGTACAGCGCTACCAAAGGCCAAAGTGACACTGCCAAGCAATCAAGGACTAAAAACTCTGAAACAGGGTCAAAATAAATGTCTCTTCCTTGTAAGTTGATCTTGGGTATTTCTGTCACATGCTGGAAAGCCTACTAACACAATGATGCTATCCTTTTCCTTTTCTTCTATATACAGCCTCTGTCACTACAGGAGGCTTAGTAGGCTTGTTGGTTTGAGCACTGACCTTTAACTTCACCATTATCAGTTCTCTCCTCAGAAATATCTGTTCTGCCCGTTGAACTCACACTGCTCTGGCTAAAACCCCATTTGGGATCATAAGGTAGATAATGGTAGTATCTTATTTCAGTTGCTATTTGCAAGAACATCCTACCTGATGTTAGCAGCTCATTGACCACGTTCTTTTGGAGAAGCTGGTTAACAGGGGCCAAGGGGAAATAATTCATCACACAGAATGAACACATTGCATTCAAAAGGTTTTCAGAAGAGATGTGATGAAGACAGCCAGTCAGAGCACTAGCCATAACTTCCAGGAACCTTTTGGGGAACAAAGAAAAGTCACATTTCAAAAATACATAGAAGACATGGTCATGGAAGAGCTAGTTAGGTGCTATAGAACCAGCATCCTTAAGAAATTCAAAGTAAAGAAAAAAATCAGGTTTGTAAAGAAGTGTTCACCCCCAGTTTGGGACAGGCTACTCTCTCTAATAAGTGTATGTGCATCCAATAAAAAGCTTGCTATTGCCATGTCTTGTACAAAAAGTGCTTTACAGGCTTTCACTCATTCAATTCTTATTAAAACTCCATGCGGTGTTGTTATTATTACCTTCATAATAAAGATCAATAAACAGGCTCCAAGAAGTTGAGGAACTGGTATATGAACACACAGCCAAGAAATAGCAGAGAATATCAGAACCCAAACTGTCAGCCTTTTACTCATTATGCTTGATTTTCAAGGATGGACCACCACTGCAGTTTTTTAAACCAATTAAAATTCCCTGGCTATCAAAACTCTGGGTTAAAAGAGTGGCAAGTCTAAGCTTACCATCCAGAGCTAATATTACACAGTATAACAAAGAAGTTAAGCACAGACTTAGAGAGTAAAGATCAAACTTTGGTGAGGTCACTTGCCCAGAGTGACAATGCTAATAAATGGCATAGATATTCTTTGAGCCCAGGTCAGTCTGACTCTCAGGGAATTTTTTATCTGTATCACTATGTAAGAAAAAAATGAAATACATGCAAGTGCTGTGATAGTACAGAGGTAAGAAAGTAGAGTAGCATTTGGGAGAATCTGAACAGGTACAAAAGGGAAGATCAATTGAATGGCGCCCTGAAAAACGTATACTATTTGAGTATCAGTGAATAACTAGTGAGATTAAAGCAGAGTAGGGATTCTTATGGCAAGGGCAAATATGCCTAATTAACAATGCAACTGCAAGGGTAAATGTTTGAGATCAACTGAGAAATCCCACAGACCAAGCCAGCTGGGTCCAGGAGGAAGGGAGGCCTGGTGGGCGAGGAGAGCTCCAGGCATTACGATGTGACAGGAGGAATTTAATGGATCTTATAGAAAAGATTGAGGCATCATTATTACACTGATGGGCTGACTGAACTTGGATTATGTGCTCCAAAGACAGGTAGGACAGGGTAGGGCCACAGATGACGAAGCCTGGAGCCTGGCTGTGATTGCCCCTGCGTCTTTTCTCCCTCACTCCTCACATTGAAACCCTTGCTTTCACAGTCCCAAACTGTGTGCTGCTTCCTGTACATGCTCTGCTGTTTCTTTCAGGCCCTGCAGACAAAGTACCTTCTACTCTGCATGTCCTTTCCTGCTTCTCTTCCCCTACTGATCTCCTATTCATCCAACTTTTAAGATCAGCTCAGACACTATCTCTTCCTGGCAGCACTAAGTACACATTTCCTATATACAACTCTACACTCTATTTTCATGCTATATGTAACTGCCAATTTATGCCATTTACCCATAACAACAAATCCTCTGGTGAGAAGGACTATCTTATTCATCCAGGTACCTGGTAAACATTTAATGGCTAAATGAATAAACAAACTTAGAAGAAGACAGGAGGAGAAGCATGTCAGTAGACAAGGATGAGTCAATGATTATGAGCTCAGTTCCAGAATTACTGGAACTTGAGCGATGTACACTTCAGGGATGTACAGTGACAATATACAAACCCCAGAGACAGGTCTGGAGCTCAGAGTACACTAACAACCAGAGAAGGAAATCTGGGATTATCCATGGCGTGGTAAATACATAACAAAAAGAGAAGAAACCAAAGGACCAAATGATAGATCGTAAGTGGTAAATGTTTTCTTCCTTGAGTTTCAAACCCAAGAAAATATTTTGGATCTAATACACCTTTCCTCCAATAAAATGATTTACGTACACATAAATACACATTATACTAAGCCAAATTTCCCACCCCTGTCTGACCCAATTCCTCTCTTCTAGTCAACTGTCTTCCCAAACGCTTGATGTTATGCTGCTTCCAAATCTTTGCCACTCCTGTCACTGTCTTTTCTCCTTCCCTCATAAAAGCATTCATTTGGTACCCAGCACCTACTACCTCTCTCTGGATAAATAAGATGTGTCCTCTTGGACTAGGAAGGAAGGGAATGCAAACTTCTTTTTCATGCCCTCAGAGTCCCAAACTCAGGCAGCTGCAAATTTGCAAGCATTCAGAGTGACTGATTAACCTTGATCTATCAGCCACACTTTGGCTGTCCCTTTCCTCCACAGGAGAAATGTTGAGGTGGGAGACTGTTTCAGTCAGTTATTTTGCTGCTGTGACTGAATGATCTGACCAGCACAATTATAGAGGAGGAAAGGTTTATTTGAGGGTTCACAGTTTCAGAGGTCTCAGTCCATAGAAGACCAGCTCCATTCCTCAGGACTCGAAGTCAGGCAGAACATCATGGCAGAAGAACATGGCAGAGGGAAGCAGCTCTCATCATCAAGAAGCAGAGAGAGAATTTCCACTATCCAGATACAAAATATATACTCCATAGCCACACATAGCCAATCTCCTCCAGCCACACCTTAGCACTTCAGTTACCACTGTTAATCCCTATCGGTGATTAAATCACTGATTGGGTTAAGACTTACAACCCAATCATTTCTCCTCTGAACCTTCTTGCATTGTCTCACATGTGAGCTTTTGGGGGACACCTCACATCCAAACCATAACAGAGACTAAGGGTGAGATCAATCTCAGAACTATGGACACTTAGCTGGATGGTTCTTTCGTGTAAGGAGTTGTTGTCTGTCCTATGCAGAACAGGATGTCAGCAGCATCCCTGGCCTCTACCCACCAGAGGTCAGTAGCACATATACCTCCTCCAATCATGACAATAAAATGTCAAAAAATGTCTCTAGTCACTGTCTAATATTCCTTGGGAGGCAAAAATCACCCACTGGTTGAGAACTACTAGGTTAGATAAAGGCAGAGCAGGCAGACCAAAGGGCAATATTTATAATTTCCTTCCTGTTAATTCTGCTCCTGTTATTTTAATGACTTTCCTAACCTTTTTTTTTTTTTTTTTTTTTTTACCATTGTTATTCCCCTTCTATTTCCAATACAAAATTTTTACTGGACCAAGTTATCTCTTGGGCTGTCTAGAGTCAGCTGAAAAAACTCCTAAACTGCCAGTGCTTGTTTTCTAATCCCAAAGAATCTGTGGGAAAGTTTCTGGGGTTTTAATTACCACTTAGATGGACACCGTTCATCTGAAAAGTCCAAGAGGTCGACAGGAGCCAGCCTTATGAGAAAACCAAGAAGGGCAGTAGATGGGGGTGAATCTGGGGGATATCTTTCAACCTTTATTAAAAGCATACTTTTGGCAGGCCCTGAGTGAAGTTCAAGACAATGGGAACCTGTGTCTGACTCTAGAGTGCTTGCTAACCGAGAAGCAGAGACAGATTAATTGACAAACAACTACAACTATGTGGTCAAGGCTCAAAAGAGATCTGTATGAGACCTGGCAAGCACAGGGGCTCTGAAGGAGGCAATTAGGAAAGCACAGGAAATGTGGTCTAAGCGGATCAGTCCACTCACTATAGCATGGTGGGCAGCTACTTTGGAAGCGGCTCGGCACCACTCCGTTGATTACAAGCTCACATCAGATAGACAGCTGACCCAAACTCAGTTAGAGTTGGGAGGCATATTTGAATATGAAGAAAAAACAACATGACAGAAGACAGTTGTAATCAAGCTAGATGATGGCAAAGGGAGGGTCTGTGAATGTCACCAGTAAGACTTTCAGAACTGCCTTAGTTTGTTCCTCCAAGACCTATGACCTAAACTCTATTTTTATTTTTAATCTGAAGGTTACTTGGGATATTGGCCAAATTACATTGTTATATTGTGTGCATGTATAAATATGTAACCAATCCCATTGTTATGTACAACTACAATGCATCAATTAAAAATATAGAAAGAGAAAAAATAAAGATTACTTTGTGCCAGGGATTAAGAACCTGGCATAATTTTCAAAATGACCCAATGCAACTAGAAGTAACTCAAGCCCATTTTAATAATGAATAAATCAAGGCACAGATAACTTGCCAAAATTCAAGTAGCTTATGAATGGCAGGGCTGGGATCCAACATAAGAAAGCTATCTGTGCTTTTGATCAATCTTCTAACAGACAACATTTTACATACATACCTAGTTTTTAATGAGTCCTAACAGACCCAGAGAGAAAGAAAGATCCAAAGGAAGGAAAGAAAAGGTAAAGAATAACTGGTAGACCTAAGAAATTGCGACATGTTGGGGTTAAAATAAAAAGCAGTAGCTAGGGACCAAATGAACTATAGTGGAGTGATGACAGCAAGACAGCAGAATAAGAAGGTCCAGTCCCAACTGCCCCACAGAAAAACTGATTTAACAAAGATATAGAGACCAGAAAGCCTTTATGAGGCTTTATAGGAGTCTAGAATCCAGTTAAGGGGTTGTAGTATTTTAGATGCACACAAAACCAAAAACAGCTGCATGCACACAGATAGGGAGAGCAATTTTCTTTATGCGTGCCAGCCCCTCCTGCCAGCGGGCACAGCTCAGCAGCATGAGAGATCACCTTGGTCTGTGACTTCTCCCCTGGAGGAAAGAGTGGTGCATGCACTGAATGTGCTGAACTTTCAGCATACAGACTGAGGGACTGATTTCTGTTGGTCTCATATGAGGTATTGATGGAACCAGAATAGTTCAGATGCCTAGAGGCAATAAAAAACAAAAGAAAAAGGGTTGGGTGACTTTCTAGATCCAGTACACTCCACAAGATTGAGGGAAGGTGTAGAACATGGGGCTTCATTCCGGGAGCAAGGGAGAGCAGTGGAGCATGGCTTCAACATCACAGCCTTCGCTATGCCATCTGAGGGGCCAGTTTCTATCTGGCCTCACATCTCCATGCCAATACAACAAGCACAGTTCGGAAGCCAAGGAGAAATTAATAAGAAAGCAAAAGGGATGGGGGTTTGCAGCAGCCAACACAACTCTCCAAGATTAGGAAAAGGGTTCATCTCAAGTCGTCTCCACAGGGGACAGGAAAGGAATGAGGTGTATCTCCAATGTCCCAGCCTGCCGTTCAGCAGACACTAGAGGAAGCAAGAGATTATGGGTTCCTGAAAGAGTAGAACCAGTAAATCTCTCCAATCAGGAATCTATAAGTACAGAGAAAACACATTCACAGAAAAGGTGGTGACACCCCCACGTTCTGTATTTGGACTGATTATAAGGGTCTTTCCTTGACAAAGCGAGTCTATATTATAGACAGGGAGAGGCAGTTGTTCCTTTAAATGTGTAGATATGGATGCAAAGCTATGAGGAACACAAAGAATCAGAAAAACATGACAACAATCTGAGGAGCACAATAAATCTCCAGTAATCACCCCCAAAGAAATGGATATTCATTTGCTGCCTCACAAAGCATATGAGATAACTGTCTTAGAGAAGTTCAGTAAATTTCAAGAGGACACAGACAAGTAAATGAAATTAAGAAAATGATACATGAACAAAATGAGGACATCAACAAAGAAATAATAAATCACAAAAAAGAGCCAAAGAGATTCTAGACCTGAGGACTATAATACCAATGACATGACTCCCAGGCTGCTGAGCTGCACCACCAGTCTACTGGACCCTGGCAAGAAGCGGCAGCAGAGATCTAAAGCAGCCTGGGTGGGTGGGAGCACAGGTGACAAGCACAGTCTGCAGCCTCATGGGGCCTGTCACCTAGGTGTAGCAGCACTGAGGCGCTGCGAGCCAAGGTATACTGACCTGTCACCCTTTGGAAGCCAGGCCTGGGCACAGTAGGACTCCTGCTACAGAAGCCCACTTCGCTCAGCACAGCAACAAACTGCTAGTATAGACCATCCTGTAACCTCAACCTCTGGTTTCCTAATGTGTGGCAAGAAAATGGCAGTGGGGCAGGCCTGAATGGAAGCCAGGACTCAAGAGCTGACCAATAGTGTTAATGTTTCCAAATCCTAATTACTCTGATTAACATAAGTTTAAACCAACTGCATTGGTACCTCTTTCAAACTCTAATTAGCATAAGCCTGGATCAACAGCAGTTACCTGGTACCATATAAACCCCTAGCCTAGACTAGCACGCTTGTCAGAGAAAACCTGCTATAGGGTGCTCTCTTGCATTGCAAGTTTTGTTCCTATTTCTATTCTTTAATGAATCATACTCGTAGACTCACTCATCCTACTGTGTGGATTTCACTCTTTGAAGTCACAAGACAAGAACCAGGAAAGAATGAGAAATTGATGGTGAGCTGCTGGGTTCTGCTACAACACAGGAGGGCACTTCCTACCATTAAGAGCTACAACACACTTCTCAGTTTTACGCAAACCCCACCCAGCAGCAGAATCGGAGAAACTCTGTTCTCACCTGCCAACAGCTGTGGGGAATCATGCTTCACCTCAAAACTCTGGTTTCACCTATACTGAAAAATTCACTAGAAAGCTAGACTTGAGCAGAAGGGAAAAAATCAGCTAATTCAAACATGGGTCATTTGAAATTCTCTAATCAAAAGGGTAGGGAGAAAGTCTAAGAGACTTATGGGACCTCATCAAGCACACCAATATTTGTATTAAGAGTAGAGAAGTGGAGGAGCTGAAAACTCATTTAAAGGAACAGTAGCCAAAAACCCTCACAAACCTGAAAAGAATGGATGTCCATACTCAAAAAGTCCAAATTCCCCAAATAGGACAAACCCAGAGAAATCTATATTGTGACACAATGTAATCAAATTGTCAAAAGGCAAAGGCAAAGACAAGACAGAATTTTGAAAGAAGCAGGAGAAAAGTAACTCACCATATACATATATATGAGAGCTTTCCTAGCACTATCAGAGATTTCTCAGCAGAAACCCTGCAGGCAGGAATGGAGGAGAAGGATAATGTATTCAAATGCTGAAAGACAACACTGCCAAACAAAATCCCAACTATTTTGGGGATAATATCCCAACTATACTTGGGAAAACAGTCCTTAAAAAGTAAGGAGAGACAAAGAC
Organism: Glaucomys volans; assembly: GCA_020662805.1. Classification (NCBI taxonomy): domain Eukaryota; kingdom Metazoa; phylum Chordata; class Mammalia; order Rodentia; family Sciuridae; genus Glaucomys; species Glaucomys volans. The sequence goes on along the minus strand of JAJEJO010005312.1, from coordinate 7,420 downwards.
TTTCCCACAAATGAAAGCTGAGGGAGAACATCACCACTATGCTTGCCTTAAAGAAATGCTAAAGGGCATTCTTCTAGTTGAAATGAAATGACACAAAACAGCAATATAAAAGTGTGTGAAAGTTGCTGGGCACAGTGGTACATGCTGGTACACACAGTGGTACATCCCAGCAACTCAGGAGGCTGGGACAAGAGGATGACAAGTTCAAGGCCAGGACTTAACTGGCCTTGAACTTAGTGAGACCCTGTCTCAAACTAAAATATAAAAAAGAGCTGAGGACAAAAGTTCAGTGGTAAAGTGCCTCTAAGTTCAATCCTCAGTGTCACAAAAAGGAAAAACAACAACAAATATATAGAAAATTCACCAAAGGTAAATACATAAAAATACAGAAGAAGACTATAATACTGTAATAAGTAGTTTGTAAAGCACTTTTAATTCTAGTACAAAAGTTAAAAGAATTTAGACATTAAGAGTACTATAATTATAAAAAATGTGTTAGTAGATACCTACTAAATTGTAACAACGATGGGGGAAAAATGTACAGTTTTTGTATGTAATTGAAGTTACCATCTTAAACACATTGCTACAGTGATGCTTTATGTAAGACCTATAGTAACCAGAAATAAAATACCTATCAAGAATACACAAAAGAAAAAAAAAAGAGTAATAGCACATATCAAATTATACAGGAAGACAGCAAGAAAGGGAAAAAGATTACAAAGTGGAAAATAATGAAATGGCAATAGTAAGTCCTTCTCTGTTAATGATTACTTAAATGTAAATGTATTAAACTCCCCATAAAAAGACATAAAGCTGCTGAATGGATTAAAAAAAAAAAAAAAAAAAAAAAAACCGGACCCAACTATATGTTGTGTACAAGAAACTCACTTTAGATTTAAGAACACACATGATCTGAAACCAGACTGGGGAAAAATATATTCCATGCAAACAGTAATCAAAGAAGAGCAGGGTAGCTGTATTTCTATCAGACAAAACAGATTTTTAGTCAAAACTTCTCAAATAAACACAAAAGGTCATCATCTAAAGATAAAAGGGTTCATTCATCATGAAAATACACCAATTATAAAATATATGGACTCAACATCAGAGAACCTACATGTACAAAGCAAAAATGGACAGATCTGAAAGGGGTACTCCACTGCGGCATAATAACCACAGGAGACTTCAGTACCCTACTTTCAATAATGGATAGAACATCTGCAAAGAAAAGGAATAAGGACACAAAGAACTTGAACAATACTATAGGGATAATGAACAAAACAGTGACATATAGAACATACAACTAGACAGTACCAGAAAACATGCTTCTCAAGTGCACACACAACATTCATAAGGACAATTCAAGTGTCATGTCAAAAAAGCCTTCAGAAACTTATGAAAACTGAAATCATACCAAATCTCCTTTCAGACCAATGGGATAAAACCATAAAGAAAACTGGAAATTCACAAACATGTGAAAATCATACAATACACTCTTGAACTAGTGGGTCAGAGAAGAAATCAAAAGGGAAACTAGAAATATTTCAACAAAAACATGAACACAAAAATTATGGGATGCAGAAAAAGTATTACAAATATGGAAGTTTATAGCAATAAATGCCTATCTTAAAGAAGAGATTTCAAACAACATAAATTTATAACTCAAGAAGCCTTAAAAAATAACAAACTAAGTTTACAATTAGCAGAATTAAGATTACAATAAAAATAAGTGAATTAAAGAATAGACAAATATTGGCAAAACTAAGACTTGGTTTCTTGAAGACGTCAACAAAATTGACAAACCCCTAACAAGACTAGCAGGAGAAAACAAAAAGAAGATTCAAATAAATAAAATTAGTTTTGAAAAAGGAGATATTATAAGTAATATCACAGAAATAAGATCATGAAAGACTACAAAGAAAAAGTGTATGACAACAACTGGATAATTAAGAAGAAATAGATAAATTTCTAGAAATAGACAAAAAAAATCTATCTAAACAGGCCAATAAGGAATAAAAAGATTAAATCAGTAATCATTATCCTATGTACATGTGTGATTAACAAGAATGACATGAATGTACATCATGCACAACCATAGAAATGAAAATTTGTACCCCATATGTGTACAATGAATCAAAATGAAGTCTGTAAAAATAAAAAAATTTTAAAAAACCTCAACCCTCAACAGGGTTGAGGTGTAGCTCAGTGATAGAGCACTTGCCTAGCATGAGAGAGGCCCTGGGCTCAATTCTCAGTACTGCAAAAGAAAAGAATGGAAAGACTAGGACAGAAGGGCTTCACCAATGAATACAGCCAAATATTGAGAGAAGAATTAATACCAGTCCTGTTTAAACTCATCCAAACATTTGAAGGAAAACATATCTAAACTCGTGAAATCAGCATCCTTCACACCAAAACCAGAAGAGAGCACTATAAAAAAATTAGAGGTCAATATCCTTGATGAACACAGATGCGAAAGTCCTCAACAAAATGCCTGCAAACCAAATTCAGCACCTTATTACAAGATTGTACATTCCAAGCAAGTCTTATCTAGGGATGGAAGGTTAGTTCAACATATACAATCAATTTATGTGATATACCAAAATTAACAGGATGAAGGATAAACATCATACAATCATCTTAATAAATGAAATAAAGAGTTTGAAAAACTGAACATTCTTTCATGATAAAAGCTCTCAACAAATTAAGCATGGAAGGAATATACCTTGACATAATAAAGGCCATATATGAAAAGCACATAGCTATCATATTCAATGGTGAAAAACTAAAATCTTTTCCTCTAAGATCAGAAACAGGACAAGAATGCCTTCTCTCACCACTTCTATTTAACATGGTACTGGGAATCCTCACCAGAGCAATTAGGTTAAATAAATAAATAGGGAAAAAAATAAGTAAAAAGTATTCACTTAAGAAAAGAAGTATTTGCTTTAACCCATACACTAACAATGAACTATCCATAAAAGAAATTAGAAAAACAATCCCATTTATAATAGCATAAAAATATTATAATATTTAGGAATAAGACTAACCAGGGAAGTAAAAGACTTATAGACTTATGTACTAAAAACTACAAAACATTGATGAATTAAAGACAACATACATAAATAGAAAGACATCTCATGTTCATGAATTGTAAGACAATATTTTTAAAATGTCCATACTATTCAACATGATCTACAGATCCAATGCAAACTCTATCAAAACTCCAATAGCATTTTTACAGAAGGAGGAAAATATAACCTTAAAATTTATACAGGAACCACAAAATTGCCTGAATGGCCAAAGCAATTTTGGTAAAGAAAAACTAAGCTGGAGTCATGAGACTTTCTGGATTCAAAATATATTACAAATCTACCTTAATTAAAACAGTGTAGTACTGGCACAAAAACAGACAAGGGTGCCATGAATGCACAATGGAAAAAGGATGGTCTCTTCAATAAAAAGTGTTGGGAAAACCAACACTTGGAAAAACCAATCCACATTCAAAAGAATAATATTAGACCTTTATCTTACACTATTCACAAAAGTCAATTCAAAATGAATTAACAGTTTAACCTAAAACCTGAAACTCTAAAACTCCTAGGAGGAAAACGTGACAGGAAAAGCTTTGACATTGGTATAGGCAATGATGTCTTGGCTCTGACACCACGAGTACAAATGACAAAAGCAGAAACAGACAAGGAAGTCTTCTGCAGAGCAAAAGAAACAATCATCAGAATCAAAAGGCAATCTGCAGAATGGGAGAAATTATATCTGATAGGGGGTTAATATCAAAAGTATAAAAGGAACTCCTACAACTCAATGGCAGAAAATCAACAGGATTTGAAAAACAAGCAAAGGACTTATGTGGACATTTTTCTAAAGTAGACACACACATGGTTGACAAGAATATGAAAAGATGTTCAGTATCACTAATCAAATCAGCAAGGAAATGCATTTCAAAACCAAAATGAAGTGTCTCATACCTGGTTATTGCAGAAAGAAAAAAAAATAATAGCAAGGATGCAAAGAAATCAGAACATCTGCACACTGTTGTACAGTGTGCAATGGTGTACCACTATGGAAAACAGTGTGAAGATTCCCCAAAAGATTTAAAAGCAGAACTACCATATGATCTAGCAATCCCACACCCAGGTGTTCTTAAAAACTAAAATAAGGATCAAAAAGATATCTGCACTCCCATGTTCAATGTAACATTAGTCATAACAGTCACCATATGCAAACAATCTAAATGTCCATAAACAAAGGGATAAAAAAAAAATCCGTCACACCCACACACACACATACACACACACACACACAGTGGAGTATTATTTAGTCTTAAAAAAGGAGAAAATTATGCCATATGCTGCAACACATGTGAACTTGGAGGACATAATGCTAAATGAAATAAACTAGTCACAGGACAAACAATACATAAACTCACTTTTTAGACACCTAAAAAACATCAAACTCAGAAACAGAATTGACTGGTGGTTGCCGCAGGAATGGAGGAGGGAAGAGAAAAATGGGGCAGCTGTTGTTCAACAGGTACAATGTTTCAGTTAGGCAAGATGATTATGTTTTAGAGATCTGCCGAACAATACTGTGCTTATAGTGAACAATACTGTGTTGCACACTTAAAATTTCATTAAGAGGGTAGAGCTCATGTTGTATTCTTACCATAATAAGCAATAATAATGATTATAAATTTAAAATTCCCAACTTTTCAACCAAGTTTAAAAAAAATGAATATGAATTTAGGAGCTGAGGGGATAAATGGAGAGTGTAAAATGAAAACTCCTATACGAAACAAACAAATATAAAGAACCAAGAACAAGCAGGACAAAGAGCAGGAAAAACAAAACAAAATTCTGTTTCAACTTCATAACTGAGTGAGAAACACTAGGTTTCACCTCTTGACATGGAAGATGGCTGGGGATATGTCCCCTTGTGGTAATTCATTAAGCTTTTGGTTGACAATCTTTTCTATATGTATGTAATATGACAATAAAAAGGTAAAAAGAAAAAAGCACATACTCTCTGTTCTGGGATTCGTAGAAATGATTAAGAGAAGAATACAAATGAAGAATGGAGACGATGTTCCTCGAGCTTAAGAATGAAGAATCTTCTACTATTTTCTTCATAAACAAGTCCATCAAACCAATAGGTCGAAAGCCAAGGTCTTCAAATAAAAGGAGGAGAAAAAGAACCTTAAAAAGAGAATTGAGGGGAAACTCAGTAATTAACAGGCACATTATGCTAGTACTAATTTTACAGTCTCAAAAAACTTAAACAGCAATGTGCTGTCTTGAATAGAATACTCCCTAAAAAGGAAAAATTACCTTTTCCTCATAAAATCTGTTTCATTAATTCTTGAATAAGATATCAAATTAATAAGCAATTGTTTTTTATAAGCTGAGAATTAGGCGTACGATGGTTTCCTTACTTCTGTTCCATTTAAAAATAAATTCTTTCCAACATGCATTTCATACTACTAATCTGAAAATTACTTTTAAATACACCTTTTCTAGAGTTTTTCAAAATGACCAACTCAATCTTGAACTGCTCCCACTTCCAAACCTGAATACTTCCCAGTTTCTAATACATGTGATAACTCAAAATTTTCTAAATTTAATATTACTTTCTAAAAGAATGAAGATGAAATATTATGATTAAAATAAAGTTTCTGGTTCACCTCCAATTTCTTTATTGTTCTTTGTCACGAAAATTACTTCTTTTTCCAAAACCAGTCCCATAAAAAATTCCATATTCACCTTACCCTCCAAAGTAAATTGAACATAGTGATCCACCACAGTTACCACCTACTTCACTGAAAAAAGGAATTTTGGAAAGCGTGATTCATTTAAATGTTTATATTATTAAACACCACTCTTGAATTTAAACTTTTACTCAGAGAGAAACTTTGGACATGATCATTAAGTAATAACATTCTATTCTTCAAAAACTACAAGCCTGTCATACTGCTCTATGTATGTTTCAAAGTCTAACAAGGAAAATGTATAAACAATGCCAAACTAAAGTATCTTACAACCTTTTGAAAACCAAATAGAAGATAAAACTTTGGACATTGTAACTTTTTCTTTCACATAGAAAGATGATTAAAAGAGTGAACAGTAGCAGCTCAGGAGGCTGAGGCAGGAGGATCAAGAGTTCAAAGTCAGCCTCAGCAACTTAGCAAGGCCCTAAGCGACTCAATGAGATCCTGTCTCTAAATTTAAAAAAATATAAAAAGAACTAGGGATGTGGCTCAGTGATAAAGTGTCCCTGAGGAAAAAGAAAAAAAAAACAAAAAAACTTTGAACAGTATATTAACAAGAAACTGCTAAATAGAAATAATACAGAGCTTATTTTTCAAAATTCTATTTAACATTGAAATATTTTGGAATCTTAAATGCTTTAAAGAAATACTTAAAATGCTAAATAAACTAATATGCTTCTCAAAAATTTCCGAAGTTTATTCTCAACTGATAACATACTCACTTGTTTGAATTTCCAGATTTCAAAAGTTGTAGCCACATAATCTGCTATCCCTTTGAATAGATCTAAATTCTGGTATCGGAGGTCTTTGCAGGACTGCAATATGCTGATCAATATTTTAAAAGGACATCCATGGATATTATCTTTAAGAATGAGTTAAATAAACAAACCAAAATTACCAGTTTTGAATGTAAGATTCACAATGCTCAATACTTTTGTTTCTTTAGAAAAAAACAGCAATATATTTTATCAAAAAGACAACAGTACAGGGAAAACAAAGTTTAGACCTAAGCCTATCATCAGATTTTCTTCATATCAACATGAATCTTAAAAATGTAAAATAGTCAGTAAGATGATACAAGTCATGAAAGAAAAATTTCCCTTACCTACGACCATCTTACTGCATTCATCCAGGAGTATAACAGAACGGTGATTCAAGGCAGCTAATACCTCAAACATGCGCTGGCTATTCAAAACAGAAAATCTGTCTAATTCTTTCAAAGCCTTCATCTAAAAAAAAAAAAAAGCTTATATTTAATTTAGCATTTGTGGAAAAATAATCTTTTATTTTTAAATAAAAAAGGATGAAGTTTAAGAAAAATAACTCAAATAGACAAGTAAATATATATATATTTACGTATAAGATAAATATTTCTTAACTCACTTTAGCAAAGCCAAACCAAAAAGCACAGCAATGTCTTCCTAAAAAACTGACTTCAGAGCGCATGCCTGTAATCCCAGCGGCTCGGGAGGCTGAGGAAGGAGGATCATGGGTTCAAGGCCAGCCTCAGCATGGGCAAGGCGCTAAGCAATTCAGAGAGACCCTCTCCCTAAATAAAATACAAAATAGGGCTGGGGGTGTGGCTCAGTGGCAGAGTGTCCTGAGTTCAATCCCCAGTTCCAAAAAAAAAAAAAAAAA
>JAJEJO010005311.1:0-32328 GCA_020662805.1 Glaucomys volans | reverse complement strand
TTATTTGGGTGACATTGGAAAATAATGTGATGTTGAAATTTAAGTGTCCATAATTTTTTTGGAGTTAGAGGTGCTCGTCCATCTACATGTTGTCTGTAACTGGTCTTGTGCTCCAGCAGCAGCTCTGAGAAGGTGGAAAGGGGACATAAGAAGGCTCACCATGTGACTTTTATGTCTGCCAACTTCAGAAGTAGGAAGAGGTTTTGGAAATGCCATTTTCTTTCATTTTGAGGAATAATTCCTCCTCTCTCATTGATGCACTGATTGAATCAACAAAGGGTGAAGGGCACTGTAAAGCTCACAAAAGTGGTGGGTGGCCAAAAGGAGTAAGCTCCTCAGGCGGGTTCACCAGAGTCAGATAATAGTAGTTGCTTGAGATTTATTGGAGTCTGTGTTCCGGGCGAAATCTCCAGCCCCCCAGGGTGAAAGTCGGGGTGGGAGAGCCAGAAGAAATCGCACATGGCTTTGGCTGCTCAGAGTTTTTATACAGAGGAAAGGGGTCCAGGGTTCTGCCCAGGAAAAGGTGGACCCAAGGTGGACATCAGGGTCAGCAGGTCTGCCTCATTGGTCACTTCTGGCACAGTGTGTTGCTAGGTGACCTTGCTCCCTCCCCCTCCAGCCACCCAATTCGACCTGACATTCCGACCTTTTTGGTGATATAGGGCACTGGAGTCTGTCTGGCTAATTCCTGCATGGTTGGGGGCATCGTGGGAAAAAAGGATCGGGTGCCAGGTCAGTGGGGAGGCGGCTGTAAGGGTGCAGGAGCATTTGGTTGTATGCCATTCTGGCAAACTCACTCATGCAGCTCTGAGCAAATTCAGATGCAGGAGAGTTTTGACCTTTTCCTCAATGAGTCCAGTTTCTCAGTCTAGTTTTGTTGATGCACTAGTAGTATTCTTTCTCTAGGAATAGGCATGTTTTTCCTTTGTTCGCTGTCAGAAGATCTAGTGCTCAGCAGTTCTGTAAGGAAATTTGGTCAACAGATGTTATTTGTCTCTGTAGGATACCAGGGTTTGAATAGGTCAGATTAATTCAGCTTCAGTATACAGAGTCACTTGAGGAACTGAAGTGGAGGGCACACAGAAAGTGAAGGCCATATTGGGATCTAATTCTTTGTCAGAGTGCCATTACACCAGAAGAAGAATCTTGGAGGAGTAAACGTGGGAGAAGAGACCTGTATGGTTTAGTTGCAAGGTGCTGTTAGAGAAAGTGTAACAGTGCGCAAAGTTCTCTGAGGAGTTGTAATAAGGGGAACTCTCTCTAAAGGTGAATATGGGTCTTGTGAGCCTGTGAGGAAGTATTAAGGGGGGTACTCATAGGAACGGCTGTTAGCAGGGTCTGGTCCAAACCTGCACAAAGAAAACAATCTGAGATGTTATTAACTCTGGAGAGATTGAGAAGTTGAAGGCCTTGATGTATCAGAGTAAGACCTGAGAAAGGATTAGCATTAGGGTGAGTAGCTGCGTTGATCTGGCATTGGATTTCCTTTTTCTGCTCCTGGATGGATAGATGAACCTGAAGAACCACCTGAATATAAACTTTTAGATTCTAAGTGAAGCCTCAGGATGGTTGGCTGTTGTTCCTGTGTAAACTTTACCATCGAGGATTGGGGTCGGTAGGGGATATGAAGTCTTCAGATGATATTGAGGCTTCTGGAGACTAGTTGAACAGTATGAGAGGTGAAGGCTGGACTCTCATCTGACTGGATGGATGCAGAAAGTCGGAATCTGGGAATAATCTGCTCAATGAGGACAGAGGCGATGTCAGCAGTTTCCCTGGGGGTAGGGAAGTTTTCTATTCAGCCTGAAAAAGTATCAACCAAGGTAAGTAATGGACCTTTCTTGCATCTGGGCATAAGGGTGAAATCAATCTGCCAGTTTTCACCTGGAAAACTGTTCACTGTCAGCTGTCAAGACAGTGTGGCTCCCAGAAGTTGGAGAACATCTCTGCCTAGGAGGGGGACTGGAGTGGAAGGAATAACCAGGAAAGAGTGTGTGAAAGAATGTCCCTCCAGGGCACAGGATAACTTAGCTGTTCTGTTTGGCAAGGAGGGTTTCCATCAATTCCCATAACCGAAACCTGGGAAGGAAATAAAGGCCCAGAGTGGGCAGGCAAAACAGAATAGGTACCTCCTGTGTCCATAAGGTTACCCTGGAGTGTGCCCTGGGCTCAGCGATCCTCGAGTCCAGGCTTCTTCAGTCTTCTTTGAATCCCAGCATTTGAGGGGAAGGGACCACCTGGCTGGTCACATCCCTGCATAGAGGTGCTAGGGAGGGACCAGCCATAAGGTAGTCAGTTTTCCAGTGTGTCCTGCTTGTTTGCTTGTGGAGATGACTTAGTTGGGGCCATGGCTTGACCCTGGCAGAGAGGACAGCTGGTCCTCCTTTGGAGTTCTTGCTGGAGCAGCAGGCCACAGGTTAACTACCAGGGACTGGACTGGAGTGTTACCTTTTTCTGTAAATAAGCCTGCCTCTCAGGCATTGTAGAATTCAAAGGCCATTTTTACCAGATTTCAGATAGGGGTTTGTGGGTGGTTCTGGATTTTGGGTAATTTCCCTCACTTAATTTAAGTAGAGGAGTCAGTAGAAAAAGATTAAAGTGAGTGAGGAATTAAGAAAGCATATTTGGAATTAGGCAGTGGTGATTCTGTATAAGCACTGCATAAGCAGCTTTGCAGCATCCATCAGGTTTCAGCATGAGGCACTTTCAGTAGCTGTGGATATAAGGGGGTAAAGGCTAAAGGGTAGCAGCTCCCAGGAGAGTGCTCGAGGGCTGGGCCCCATGGGCGGGGCTTGGCAGGGGCACAGAGAAGCTGAACCTGAGTGCACAGTGCATGTGTGGTTCATGTGGCTGCTGCGGTGTTGGCGGGTGCTGCGGCAGCAGGGGTGGCGGGGAATAGCCAGCTTGGTGTTTGGGGAGTCCCGCGCACGTCGGCAGAGGGGGTGGAGAGAAGGAAGAGACAGAGGAGGCGGCAGGGGGAAGGGGCAGCCTCTGCTGCAGCCGGCAGTTTCCATGGAAGCCGAGGGGTGGGAGCAGAGAGCATTTCCAGTGGGTCGGAAAATGTGAAGGAAAAGAAAATGGGGATTTAATTAAGGAAGTAAACAGAAAAAGGAGAGGCGGGAAGGTGAGACCCAGATTTCAATAAAATCAAGCCTCCACGTGTCTGTTTAGTGAAATTACAGTAGCGGCAGCTAAAAGGTTACGCAGTCACCGTGGTTTTGGTGGAAGCCGAGGGGCAGGAACAGAGTGTTTTCTAGAGTCTTCCAGGGTTACTCAGAGAGTGAACGGAACAAGAGGAGCATCCTCCTCCGGTCGTGGTTCACCCGAAAACCAGAATGGACCAGCCATAGATCAGGACATCTCCTGGTCCACAGGGGTCCAGAATGGAGAAAACGGGGGCGGGGGCTAGTGGAGTCTGGGATGACTCCCAGGCTTCCATGCCCAAAGGGCGGGGGTCTGTGGTGCGCGCGACTTACAGACAGACCTGTAACAGGAGAGTGCTGGAAGACGTAGAAAAAGACAACTTACCCCAGTTTTCTGGTTCTTTTGGAGGAGAGAGTGGACCTCGGTTGTGAATGGAAGAAGTCCGAACACTCTCTCCCGGTTTCCAGCACCAAATGTAAAGCTCCCAAAGGCAGCAGGTGGCCAAAGGAGTAAGCTCGCCAGGCAGGTTCACCAGAGTCAGACAAAAGTAGTGGCTTGAGATTTATTGGAGTCTGTGTCCCGGGCAAAATCTCCAGCCCCCTGGGGTGAAACTCGGGGTGGGAGAGCCAGAAGAAATCGCACGTGGCTTTGGCTGCTCAGGGTTTTTATACAGAGGAAAGGGGACCAGGGTCCTGCTCAGGAAAAGGTGGACCCAAGGTGGATGTCAGGGTCAGCAGGTTTGCCTCATTGATCACTTCTGGCACAGTGTGTTGCTTGGTGACCTTGCTCCCTCCCCCTGCAGCCACCCAATTTGACCTGAAAGGCGCTCCTTTGTCCCTGATGCTGTTCTCAGCATCTGAGTGCAGGACACTGACCCTGAGAGAGTGTTGGTCTGCAGGCAGAGGAGTCTGCAGGCAGAGGAGTGGTCACCATGCATGGGCTTTGCTGAAACTCCCCCTGGGCTCACGCTCATCCACAGGACCACACCACCCACTTTAGCCCACTACTGGGTCCTGCTCAGGAAGCCAGCCCTTTTCCTGGCACTTGCAGAAGGGGAAAGTGAATGAGAGAGTTCTGCCCAGGTAGAACATGGCCTCAGCTGGACAAGCCAGGGATGTGACACTGAGCTGAGTGGATCAGAGGGCTTCAGATAGCCAGGGGCTGACAGAGGCATGGAGCCACAGACACCTGAGTTATGAAGTATTCCGGAGCTGGGGTCTTTACAGGGCAGGAGGTGCTCGAGGTTCCTTGAGGGTGCAGTGACCTTGTGTTTCCTCTGCTCCCTGGCTGCAGATGCAAGGCCCTGGCTTTATTGCTTGGGCCTTTTGTTGGCCTGAGAGTTTTCTCCAGACCAGCACGGTCTGCAGCGATCCCTCCCTTAGGTCCTTATAACGTTGTAGACATCTGCTGCGACACGAGTACACCTGATTAGAAGGGGCCCCCTGCTACCTTCTCCCTGTGACAGGCTCTGTGCTCTCTGAGAGGAGGAAGTTCTGTCTCTGCAGCTCCAGGATGTAGCCCAGGGTCTACAGCTAACAGTGGGTGAAGTGCTCTGGAATGAAGGTGTGGGGAGTGGCTGAGGATTGGGACTGTCACCTTGTCAGCAGTCTGGAGCAGAAGGACTTCAGTGGGCACTCCCATGTAAAGGGGCATCAACTCTTCTGCTCCCACCAGGAAGATGGCATTGGGCCCAACTGAGGCCAGATGTTCTGATCTTACAAGAGCAGCAGAAATTCTTCTTCAAATTCTGTCGTTTTGATTAACATTGACAACTGTTTTTTTTAAAGAACACAGCAGGCCAACAGTCACGTGTGCACTTCTGTGAGGGCCACCACCTCATTATGCATCTTTGCTTTTAAAGGAGGTCAGGCTGGGGTGCCTATAGGGGTGCAGGGTGGCTGCTAAAGGTCTCAGCTTACCACCAGGTTCTCCAACTTCCTTCCCAATATCAAAGACATACCCAGAGCTGGCTCTCCACACTCTGTGACAGTGACCTTGATTCTTGGTTTATTTGACTGAAGAAGTTTGGAATGATAGTAACTTGGTGTTTACTCTTCTCTGCAGCCTGGCATGATGAGTGAGGTTGTTCTTTTACTGAAATGGGTAACAGTGAGTTGCTTCTCAGGGCCTGCTGAATTTTCTGGAGTGGACAGCACTTTCAGTTTGCTGCATCTTCTCTCTTGGAACATGAGAGTTTTTAAATGGTCTTGGACCTGGAGGATGAGGCCTGGGTCCCTGCTGGCCCTCTGCTGGATGCCTGGCTGTGGGTCTCTCTTTACATGGAAAACTGTTGGTTACACCAAGACTGTGAGTTTTGTAGCCAAATGCATCCCTAGCTGGACATTAGTGTCCCCATCTCTGTCAATCTCAGGCTTTTCTTAAAGCAGCACAGAAAAAAATGTGTCTCTCAGTTTCAAAAGCAAACAACCCTTAACACTTAAAAACACAATCCATTCATCCTTCCTGTGTGCGCAGACAACCCTGCCATTCCTGAAGCCCTTGGTTTCTGAAAATCCCTCCAGGACAGACTGTCATCCTACACGGTCACTCAGCGATGAATGCCTGTGGGGCAGAGTGCTTGGAGAACTGGCCTTTCCTGGGTCTGATGGTAACAGGCTGGGTGGGACTGGCAAGGCCGGGTCCCAAAAACCCTGTGTGGTGGCTGCCTGTGCAGGTGCGTGGAGAAGAGGACCCTGCTGGGGTCTCACCCCAGCCCATCTCTGCCCCTAGGGACTGTGCACTGCGCCAACACAGGTCCACTCAGAGGACACCAAAGGGCACCTTGCTGTTTATGGTCTCCGGTGGTCCCTGTAACTTTTGATCCACAGTCACCAAGCACATAGTCAAGTGCACCTTGCTCGTGACACGATGTTTACTTTCACATGGGAGCAGCACGGGCCTCTGTGCCCACTCCTGACCTCCTTGCACATCCATGTTGCCTGCCTCACCTCAGGGGCGTCTGCCAGGACCGTTCCCTGTTCACCCATGTGAGCGTGATCGCCACCTGCATGGTTGGCTACTTGACCCAGGTCTGCTCAAGGCTGGGATCTCAGTCTCCCCCAGAGAAGGGACGTGACAAACGAAGACCTGTGGGTGGGGCTGCTGGGGTGACGGTCCCCTGGGTGCGAGGTGGATACGTGGAGGACTGGAGGAGCAGATAACCTCATGACCAGAGGGGTGGCAGGGGCTGAAGTAATTTGCACTTAGATTTGAGTCACAAGTAAACTGACTTCTAGCAAAAGGCAGGGGACTTAAGTGCTAATGACATTTCAGGAGGACCCCCTGGGGAGCAGTATCTGAGGGGCTGTCGACCCTCCAGTGAAAAATTGCCGCCAATCCAGTCACTGAGCTCCCTGCAGTCCAAGGGCATCTTTTGAGTGGTTGCTCCCTGATCTGGTTCCAGATGACTGAGCAAGACTTGCAAGGATGTCAGCGAGGGAGTCCCCAGCCAGCCTCTGGGAAAGGGGCTGTGGCGGATACTGGCATATTTCATAGATAAGGGAAATGCTAACAGCCCTGTTGATGGGTGGTGATTGACTCCTGTCATCTGTCAAGCTGTGTGTGTGTGTGTGTGTGTTTGTGTAAGAACCATTACTTACACGAACATCTGCCCTTCGGGTCATGTGCTTTTCCCTCCTAAAGGAATGCTTCCCTGTGCAAGACGCATGTGTAAAGCCAGGCTCTCACCTAATGATGGACCCTGGGCTGCCATCCAATGTGTACTAGGAAATCCAGGTTCTAAAGGTGGGAAGCCTCCTGCGAACTCAGACACGTTTGCAGTGCCCAAAGTCCTAACTGAAACGACTGAATCTTCATCCCCTGATTCTGGGAAGAGAACTGCCCTGACTTCCAGGGTCAGACTCTTTCCATCACTTGGAATCTGAACGTGGGTGGGCACGTGACCCGGGCTGGCCAATCAGTGCGCGCCATCAGCTGGCAGCTAGGGTTGGTTGGGGCGCGGTCCTGTGACCTAGCCCACACATGCTGGTCCTGAGAGGCACTGATCCTGGTGAGCAGCGCAGCCACTCCTTACTCACCTGGAGACCACGGCTTGTGCTTTGCAGCCTGTCCACGGGGCCGAGCCTCTCCGCCTCTCTTGGGCTCTTCTCAGAAGCAGGTCCTGTGAAATGCTCGCCAAGGCTCCAACACCGAAGATGAACGGCTCCGCTTTCCGATGGTGGCCTCATTACTCCGTGTCAGGCTCTGGCTTCTGCTTACTTTCAGCACAGGAATTAGCAGTTCCTTACCAGGACACTTGTTGCCAAGCATAGCGTGGCACGCAGTATCTTGGGACTGGAGCCAGTGGAGAGTCCCCATCTCTTCTGACCTGGAGGTGGCCCGCAGGATTCCTGCTGGATGCATCTTCCCTGAGTCAGGAGCCAGAGGGAGGCAGTCTCTGACGTTAAAGAATCCTGTTGGGTGCTCTGTGACAGTGGGGCTGGTGTCCCTCCCGCTGACTCTGAGGGGTCTCTTTGGCATCAAGGCAGAGGCTGAGGCGCTCGCCCCCTGCTGGGCTCTGCCACCGCCTTCCTCCAGCCCAGCCAGCTAGCCAGCTCCTTCCCTTGCCTGGACAGATTTCCTCATGTGCGGTGATGCTTATGTGCGGTGATGAAGCGCTCCATGGCAAAGCAGATCCCTAGAACGTATTTGTCTTGTGGAACTGAAACCCCATACCTACTCAGCAGCAGTTCCTCCTTTTCCTCACCCCAGCCCCCAAAACCAAGGCTCTACTCTCTGCTTCCATGGGTTTATTTTAGATGCAGCAAGTATGCAGCATGCAGCATTGTCCTTTTGTGTCTGGCTTCTTTTGCTTAGTTCCAGGTTCATCCATATTGTGACTCAGTGAAAAGCCAAGAGAGATGGCAGGGGCCCGGTTACCAGTGCATGGTCTGAGACCAGAAGCAGAAACTTTAAGGGAGATGGGGAGCTACAGAGGGCTGTTGAACAGAAGCATTGCATGGGCAGATCTGTGCTCTAGCCCTGCCAGTCTGGCTGCTGGTGGGAAACTGTGACTCTAGCTGATACCCGGGGAGCACCCTTAAGTGCTTTTAGTTGCTGAGGTGCATTGACTTATTTCATTGTATCTTATTAGAGAGTAACTTTTACTCCCATTTCACAAGTTAGGAAAATGTAGAGCAAAGAAGTGAGTTACCTTGCCCAACAGTTATTTGACCACTAGGGGTTAGAGCTAGGATGACCCTGGACTGGTCCCAGGGTCTTTGCTATTAACTGCAAGGGATCAACTTTAAAAAACTATTTGCACTAGGAATCTGCTTGCCCTGGGCAGAGTCCCCTGAATGAACCCAGATCACTGCAGAAGCCATTCTAATTCATAGCTGCATGCAGGGGAGTTCAGAAGACCAAAGTCCCTAATTAAGAGTGGAAGCAGTAGTTCCGGGCATCCCTGATGTGTCAGGTAACGTGCACAGTGCCTGAATGTCAGTGTGCTGCTTTGGTCCTCAGAACAAATCTGGAGTTAAAGCAGCTTGTTACCATTCTATAGATGAAGAAATGAAAACCCAGAGAAGTTAAGTAACTTGCCCAAGGTCACAATGCTTTTATACCACAGAGTGGTCTTCCAAGGAAATTTCCCTTGTATCAGGAAGGATGAAGGGTCAGGTAAGTTGGAAGATCCAAGAAAAGGAGAGGTGAGACCAAGCTTTTCACAGTTCACCTGGGGTCCATCCAGGAGCAGAGAGTGACAAAATACTGCAAGGAACCTACCAGACACCTTCTCTCTGACTCAGAGGCCACTTGGTCTCCTTTTCCAAAACATGTCCTTGTTAGTGCAGGTTCTGCACAGCCTGGCTCATCCTGACATCATTGCACAGCGTGGTGCATAACGTGCTTCATGTCTATCCCCAGTGCTCCCCCTCCTCTCCTCCTCCCTCCACTGTCCCCTCCCCTAACGCTGAGGCCTTTCCTCTGTTTACTTCTTGGTTTTCACTCGGTTGCTTTGTGGGCATACGTAAGAGCGTAATTCACTCTGGAGTATTCACGTGTTTACGAGGTGCAACTTGGCCAATTTCATGCCACCGCTCCTCTCTTCTCCTGTCCCTCTCCCTCTCCTTCCTCTGTTGCACCCATGTCTCTTCAATTTTCATGAGATCCATGAAAATCCCTTTTTTAAATTCCACTCTATCTTCCTCATGTGAGAGTAAACATTTGACCCTTGGCTTTCTGAGTCTGCATATTTCACTTAACACGATGCTCTCCAGCTTGTCCTTCCACTAGTGAAGGACATCACTCTTCTGTGTAGGGAACAAACTACATTGTGCACAATCTACCACCTTTTCTTCTCCATTCACCTGTTGATGGGACCTGGTCTGGTTCACTGAGTTGGCTGTTGTGAATTCCACTGCTACAAAAATTGACTTGCTCATATCACAACAGTATGTTGATTTTCGTTGTTTTGGATCACACCAAGGGGTGGGACAGGGGGGTCCTGCGGTATTTCCTTTTCTAGTTTCTGAGGCTTCTCTATACTGCTTTCCAGAGTGGTTGCACTAATTTGACAATGTGTGAGTGCACCTTTCCCTCCACCTTCTGAGCAGAATTTATTGTTTCCTGTATCCTGAGTGATTGCCATTCTAACTGAACTGAGATGGATCTCAACATAGTTATGATTTGCATTTCCTTCATTGTTAGCAATGTTGAACATTTTTTCACATATTTGAACATTTCTTCATATATTTCCTGGCCATTTATATTTCTTCTTTTGAGAAGTATGTTTCGTTTGTTTGCCCATTTAATGATTTGCCTATCTGTTTTTTCTGGTGTTAAGGTTTTTGAGTTTACATATTTTAGATATTAATTCCCTATCAGAGGAGTAGCTGGAAAAGGTTCTATAGATTCTCCCTTTACACTCCTGTTTACTTCACAGAAGCTTTTTAATCAATGTCATCCCACTTATTATTTTTTCTTTTTTTAATTTTTTAAAAAATGTTATTTGTCCTGATTATTTGTACATGGCAGTAGAATGCATTTATACATTTTGATAGATCATACATAAGTGGAGTGTAATCTCTCATTTCCCTGCTTATACATATTGCAGGATCACATCGGTCATGCAGTCATACATGTACACGAGGTAATAATGTCTGTTTCATTCCACCATCATTCCTACCCCATACACCTTCCCCTCTCTCACTCCCCTCTACCTAACATACAGTAACTCTATTCTTCCCTGTTCCCAACCCCTAATTGTGAATTAGCATCTGCATATCTTAGAAAACATTCAGCCTTTGGTTCTTTGGGTTTGGCTTATTGAACTTAGCATGATATTCTCTAACTCCATCATTTGGCAGCAAATGCCAGAATTTCATTCTTCTTTAAAGCTGAGTAATAATCCATTGTGTATATATGCCACATTTTCTTTATCCATTCGTCCGTTGAAGGGCATCTAGGCTGCTTCCATAGTTTAGCTATTGTGAATTGAGCTGCTACAAACACTGATGTGGCTGAGTCACTGTAGTATGTTGGTTTTAAGTCCTTTGAGTATAAACCAAGGAGTGGGATAACTGGGTCAAATTGTGGGTCCATTCCAAGTTTTCTGAAGAATCTCCATACTGCTTTCCATAATGGTTGCACCAATTTACAATTCCACCAGCAATGTATGAGTGTATCTTTTTCCCCACATCCTCACCAACACCTATTGTTGGTTGTATTGCTGATAATTGCCATTCTGACTGGAGTCAGATAAAACCTTAGAGTAGATTTGATTTGCATTTCTCTAATGGCTAGAGATATTGAACATTTTTTATATACTTGTTGATGGATTGTGTATCTTCTTCTGTGAAGTGTCTGTTCAGTTCCTTAGCCCATTTATTGATTGGGTTATTTGCTTTTTTGGTGTTCAGTTTTTGAGTTCTTTATATATCCTAGAGATTAATGCTGTATCTGAGGTGCCTGTGGTAAAGATTTTCTCCCGATCTGTAGGCTCTCCCTTCATATTATTTTTTACTTTGGTGAGAGGAAGCTTTTTAGTTTGAGTCCATCCCATTTATTGATTCTTGATTTAACTTCTTGTGTTTTAGGGGTCTTATTAAGGAAGTCAGGTCCAAGGCTGACATGGTGAAGATTTGGGCCTGCTTTTTCTTCTAGCAGTTGCAGGGTCTCTGTTCTAATGCCTAAGTCTTTGATCTACAGTGAGTTGAGTTTCATGCAGAGTGAGAGATAAGGGTTTAATTTCATTTTTTTACATGTGGCTTTCCATTTTTCCCAGCGCCATTTGAATGAGCTATCTTTACTCCATTGAATGTTTTTGGCACCTTTGTCTAGTATGAGATACCTGTATTTATGTGGGTTTGTCTCTGTCTTCTATTCTGTACCATTGATCTACATGTCTGTTGTGGTGCCAATACCATGCTGTTTTTATTATTATAGTTCTGCAGTATAATTTGAGGTCTGGTATTGTGATACCAGCTGTTTCACTTTACTTACTAAGGATTGCTTTGGCTATTCTGGATGTCTTATTTTTCAAATGAATTTTATGATTGCTTTCTCTAGTTCTATGAAGATGTCATTTGGATTTTAATAGGAATTTGCATTAAATTTATGTAATGCTTTTGATAATCTGGCCATTCTGATAATATTAATTCTGCCTTTCCAGGAGCATAGAAGATCTTTTGATCTTCTACGTTCTTCAATTTCTCTTTTTAGTGTTCTGTAGTTTTTATTGTAGAAGTCTTTGACTTCTTTGGTTAGATGATTTCCAAGTATTTTATTTTGTTTTCTTGAGGCAATTGTGAATGGGATAGTATTCTTTATTTCTCTTTCAGTGGATTCATTACTGATGTACAGAAATGCATTTCATTTATGGCTATTGATTTTACACTGTGCTCCTTTGCTGAATCCATTTACTAGTTCTATAAGACTTTTGGTGGAATTTTTGGACCTTCCACTTATAGAATCATATCATTGGCAAATAGTGATAGTTTGAGTTCTTCTTTATCTATTTGTATCCTTTTAATTTCCTTTTTCTAATTGCTCTGGCAGAGTTTCAAGGACATTGTTGAATCAAAGTCATGAAAGAGGGCATCCTTATCTTGTTCCAGTTTTCAGAGGGAAGGCTTTCAATTTTTCTCCATTTAGAATTATGGTGACCTTGGGTTTATCATATATGGCTTTTATGATGTTGAAGTATGTTCCTACTATTTCAAGTTTTTCTAGTGTTTTCAACGTGAAGGGGTGCTGTATTTTGTCAAATGCTTTTTCTGCATCTATTGATATGATTGTATGATTGTTGTTTTAAGTCTATTGATATGATGAATTATGTTTATTGATTTCCATATATCGAACCAACTCTGCATACCTGGGATGAACCCCACTTGATTGTGGTGCACAATCTTTTTAATATGTTCTTGTATGCGAGTTGCCAGAATTTTATTGAGAGTTTTTGCATCTGTTCATCAGGGATATTGGTCTAAAGTTTTCTATCCTTGATGTGTCTCTGTCTGGTTTTGATATCAGGGTGATATTAGCCTCATAGAATGAGTTTGGAAGGGTTCCCTCCTTTTCTATTTCATGGGATACTTTGAGTAGTATTGGTGTCTTCTTTGAAGTTCTCGTAGAATGAGGCTGAGAATCTGTCTCGCCCTTGGTTTTCCTTAATTGGTATGCTTTTAAGGACATTTTCTATTTTATTACTTGAAATTGTTCTGTTTAAATCATGTATGACCTCCTGATTCAGTTTAGATAGGTCATATGTCTCTAGAAATTAGTTGATGTCTTCAGTATTTTCTATTTTATTGGAGTATAAATTTTCATAATTGTTTCTAATTATCTTCTGTATAGTTGTGTTCATTGTGATATTTCATTTTTCATCAAGTATTTTCGCAGTTTGGATATTCTCTCCTTTTTCTTCATTAGTGTGGATAGGGGTTTATCAATTTTATTGATTTTTTTCAAAAACTAACTTTTTATTTTATCAATTTTTTCAATTGTTTCTTTTGTTTCAATTGCATGGATTTCAGCTCTGATTTTAATTATTTCCTGTCTTCTACAGTTTTTGGTATCATTTTGTTCTTCTATTTCTAGGGCTTTGAGATGTAATGTTAGGTCATCTATTTGTTGACTTTTTATTCTTTTAATAAATGAGCTCAATGCAATGAACTTTCCTCTTAGCACTACCTTCACCCAGAGATTTTGGTATGTTGGATTGGAGTTCTCATTTACCTCCTAGTATTTTTTCATTTCATCCTTGATTTAATTTATTATCCATTCATCATTCCATAGTGTATTATTTAGTCTCCAGGTGTTAGAGTAGCTTCTATTTTTTATTTTATCATTGATTTATAATTTCAGTCCATTATGATCTGATGGAATGCAGGTATTATCTCCATTTCTTTGTATTTACTAAGAGTTGCTTGTGGCATAATGTATGGTCTATTTTAGAGAAGGATCCATGCACTGCAGAGAAAGAAAGTGTATTCACTCGCTGATGGATGAAATATTTTTTATATGTCTGATGAGTCTGAATTATTGATTGTATTATTAAGTTCTCTAATTATTAATATGCTTTTGAATACAGGTTGCTAATATTGCATTTAATATTTTTGCATCAGGGACATATTTTATTAATGATATTTTGTTAATCAGGGATATTGCTCTTAAGTTTTCTTTCCTTCCTGTGTTTGGTTTTGGTATCAGGGAGATACTGACTTCCTAGAATGAATTTGAGAGTGTTAAACTCTCTTTCTATTTCTTGGACTAATTTAAGGGAGATTGACATTATTTCTTCTTTGAAAATCTGAATGTTTTTGCTGGATTTTATCTGCTGCTTCAGTCTAACTGCTTGATATTGTTCTGTGTAGGTTTTCCATATCTTCTTGGCTTGATTTGGATAGGTCACATTTGTCTAGGAATTTGTCAATATTTTCTAGATTTTTCCAGTTTATTGGAGTATAAATTTTCAAAATCATTCCTAAAGATCTCCTCGATATCAGAAGGGTCATTGTTGATATTTCCTCTTTCATTTCTTTCTTTCTTTATTTTTGATTCATTGTACAAAAATGGGGTATAACTTTTCATTTCTCTGGTTGTAAAGTAGAGTAACACCATTACTGAAGTAGAGTAACACCATTTGTGTAATCATACGTGTACATAGGGTAATGATATTTGTCTCATTTCATTAACTTTCCCCCCTTCCCCCCTCCCTACCCTTCATTTTCATCTACACAATCCATCCTTCTTCCAGTTCCCTTACTCCCTCCCCCTTATGTATCATCATCCACTTATCAGAGAAATCATTTGACCTTTGGTTTTTTGGCATTGGCTTATCTCACTTAGCATGATATTCTCCAACTCCATCCATTTACTTGCAAATGCCATAATTTTATTCCTCTTTATGACTGAATAATTTTCCATTGTGTATATACACCACACTTTCTTTATCCATTCATCTATTGAAGGGAATCTAGTTCCACAGTCTAGCTATTGTCTATTGGGCTTCAGAATAAGAGACCCAGAATAGACAAAGCAATTCTCAGCAGGAAATGTGAAGCAGGAGGTATCACAATACCAGACCTTCAACTATACTACAGAGCAATAGTAACAAAAACAGCATAGTATTGGTACCAAAATAGAGAGGTAGACCGATAGAACCGAATAAAGGACACAGAGACAAAGCCACATAAGTACAGTTATCTCATACTAGACAAAGTTGCCAAAAACATACAATAGAGAAAAGATAGCCGCTTCAACAAACAGTGCTGGGGAAACTGGAAATCCATGTACAGTAAAATGAAGTTAAAACTCTATCTCTCACCCTACACAAAACTCAACTCAAAATTGATCAAGGACCTAGGAATTAGACAAGAGACTCTGCTCCTAATAGAAGAAAAAGTAGGTCCAAATCTTCATCATGTTGGCTTAGGAGCAGACTTCCTTAAAAAGACTCCCAAGAAATAAAAGAAGGAATCAATAATTGGGATAGATTCAAACTAAAATGCTTTTTCTCAGCAAAGGAAGCATTCAACAATGTGAAGAGAGAGTCTACAGATTGGGAGAATATCTTTTTCCAAAGGCACTTCAGATAGAGCTCTAATCTCCAGAATTTACAAAGAACTCAAAAAACTTTACATAAAAAAATACAAATAACCCAATCAATAAATGGGCTAAGGAATTGGGCAGACACTTCACAGAAGAAGATCTACACACAATCAACAGATATATGAAAAAATGTTCAATATCTCAAGTAATAAGAGAAATGCAAATCAAAACTACCCTAAGATTTCATCTCACTCCAATTAGAATGGATATTATCAAGAATACAAGCAACAGTGTGTTGGCGAGGATGTGGGGAAAAAGGAACAGTCATACATTGCTGGTGGGGTTGCAATTTGGTGCAGCCACTCTGAAAAGCACTATGGAGATTCCTTAGAAAACTTGAAATGGAGTCATCATTTGACCAGCTACCCAACTCCGTGGCCTATACCCAAAGGTCTTAAAATCAACATACTACAGTGACAAAGCCACATCAGTGTTTATAGTAGCACAATTTGTCTCTTTAGTTTTTTTAATTTAAGTCCTCTCTTTCTCCTGGTTAGTTTTGCTAAGGGTTGATAAATTGTTTATTCTTTTTAAAGAGCCAACTCTTTGTTTCATTAATGCTTTGTACTTTTTTATACTCAATTTCACTAATTTTGATCCTAATCTTGAATATTTTGTCTTCTACTGATTTTGACGTTAGTTTGTTCTTCCTTTTCTAAAATCTTGAGGTACAGTGGCAGATTACTTGAGATAATTTTTTAAAATATAGGCACAGATGATATAAACTTCAGTCTTCACACTGTCACAGAGATTTTGATATATTGTATTTCTGTTCTCATTTGTTCCTTAGATTTCTTTAATTTACTGTCTTATCTCTTCTATGATCCATTCATTATTCAAAAGTGTGTTATTTAGCTGGGCACAGTGGTGCATGCCTGTAATCCCAGTGGCTTGGGAGGCTGAGGTGAGAGGATTGCATGCCTGCTTCAGCATTAGGGAGGCATTAAGCAACTCAATGAGATGCTGTCTCTAAATGAAATACAAAAGAGGCTGGGGATGTGGCTCAGTGGCTGAGTGACCCTGAGTTCAATCCCCGGCGTCCCCTCTGCAAAAAACAAACAAACAAACAAAAAAAGTTTGCATATTATTTGTATTATTTAATCTTCAGGTGTCAAAATGTTTTCTATTTTTTATTTTGTTAGATTTCTATTCCAATTCCACTGTGACCTTATAGAATGCAAGGAATGATCTCCATTTTGTGTGTGTGTGTGTGTGTGTGTTTGCTGTGTCTTTGTGTCCATAAATATGATCTGCTTAAGAGAAAGCTCCTTGTGCAACTGAGAAGAAAGTGAGTTCAGTTGTTGATGAAATATTCAAAAGATGTTTGTTAGGTCCTTTTGATTAATAATATGTTTTTAGTTGTGGAGCATCTTAGTTTTCCTCTGAATGACATATCTATTAGTGAGAGAGGTGTGTTAAAATTATCCAACATTATCATAGTGGGGTCTGTTTGAGTCTACATTTTGTAGTTGTTTTATGTATGGAGGTGCACCAATGTTTGAGGCATAAAGATTTACTCTAATTATTTCTTGTTAGATGATTCCTTCCACAATTGTACATTGCCTTTCTTCATGTCTTCTGAATAATTTTCACTTGATTTCTACTTTGTCTGATATGGAAGAATAGCTACTCCTGCTCACTTTTGGCCTCCATTTGCATTGCATGTCCATCCCATGCTTTCCCCTTCAGTCTGTGGATGTCTTTGCCTATAAGGTGAGTGTCTTATCAGCAACATATCATTGGGTCTTATTTTTTAATCCACTCTGGCAATATATACCTTGTGATTGGAGATTAAACCTTTTAATTCAGTGTTATTATAGAGAGATGATTTTAATTTCCTGGCATTTTGTTTTATTTCTATGTTTGAGAGTGATTGTCCATTGACTATTCTTCTCGAAACTTCCATCCATATGCTGGCTCTGGCACTTATTTTTAATTCCTTCTGTACATAGCTCTTCCCCGAGTGTGCTTTGTAGTGCAGGCTTAGTGGTTATGAAGTCTTTTAGTTGCTGCTTATCATGGAAGGTTTTACTTCATCTTCAAGTATAGTTTTTTGCACAATATAGTAATCTTGATTGGCACCCGTTATCTTTTAGGGGTTGCTATATATTATTCCAAGCCCTCCTGGCTCTTAGTGTCAGACTGAGAGGTCTGAAGAAAGCCTAGTTAGCTTACCTCTAAATGTGATAGGCAGTTTTTCTCTTGTGGCTTTTATAATTCCTCCTCAGGGGCTTCTTCATATTGGCCTAGAGCTTGGTAGCTGTCTTCAACTGTTGGGCTGTGAATCAGGCCCTCCGTGGGCAGTCTATGGCACAGAAGCCTCCACCCAGGCTGATGCAGATCACAGGTACCATCCCCATGACTGGGTAGAGTTTCAGCTGGCCCATCTGACCTCTCCATCTGGCAACCATAACTCGCTGAGCACCCACTCCCCTCTGCCTGGGTTTCTTTGTAGTGGTGCTGAGTGAGTGTTGGTTGTCTGCACCTGTGGGTCCTGTGGATGCAGACTCTGTGTGGGTGGTCTCTGGCCCAAAAGCCTCCGCCCTGGCCCTGCAGATCACCAGGGTTTAGCCCATCACTCTGACAGGGGAAGGATCTGAGCTTTTGCAGATGCTGTGGGGAGCGCTGGATTAGAGTTAGCATTCCTGGGAGTGACTCACTCTAAGGTGTGCTCCATCCCACTCACAGCACCTGAGGTGCTGGGGAGGAGTTTAGGGTAAACTTCTGCCAGCAGAGTTCTTTCTACAAGTTCCTTCTAGATGGATTCCTGAGATCACCCACTTCAGAGATGTTCCTTTGTTTTATTTGCTGCTATTGGAAGATGGAGCGAAGCTGTGTTGATCCAGACTTCTAGGGGGGCTGCTGTGGATGGCACGAAATGCCTGCCCTGTCCAGCTCAGTTTCCTGCCCACACCTGGGTCAAGCTGCTGGATCTCCTTCTCTGTCTCTGCTGCCTCTGTCCCATTTTAACTTGCTCCACTTTTCCTTCCAGCTGCTGTTGAGGAAGTGAGCTTCTGGGCGTCTCCCTTCCCTCTTTCCCTCTCTGTTATCCCTCCCCTGACTCCACCTGGTCAGGCTTTGGGGTCAAGAATTCTGTCCTTATATTCTGCTCCAGTAGTCAAATCTCAAGTCCCTCTAAGTCCTGGTCTGTCCAACATGGAGGCTTAGAGCATCTATTCTGTCAGGCCCCTCTGGGTCCTTTGCCGCTTTGCCTCTGGGCTGTGGCGGAGTCCAGGGTGCTGCCTGTACCTGCTCTGCCATCTCGCCATTGCCCCTGGGTTTCTGGTCCACTCCTTTCTCTGTGCTTCCAGTTCAGCCCCCTCTGGTCCTGGTTCAAGGGGTTGCGGGTCTGGAACCTGTGACATCACAATGCATATACCCACCCTCTTCTTGCTTAATGCCATTGAGAGTGTCTGATTGGCCCCTGGGCAGCCAATAGCGTGACAGGCTTTGCTGGGAATGTTTACCTTGGACACCAGAGAACATGGCCTTCCCAAGTGAAATCGGAGAGCACCAGGTTGGGAAGCCACTTATGAACTTTTATTTGGAGAGAGCCGTCAGAACAAGGAAGTATGTGACCATGGGACTTCTTACAGACCCAAGGACATGCTTTACTAGAAAAGTGAAAAGAGATCCAGTTAGCAAAGCAGAATTAAGCAACATGCAGGCGATGTACAATAAGTGCTGGTGTACTGTATTTTGTTCCTCAACCTCTCTGATCAAATAAGGTTGCCACCTGCTTTGTAAAGTGGAGCTGTGTCTGCCAGCTTTTTCCAAAAGTAACATTTTAAAATTATCTAGGGCCACGCAACCTCTATTATAAGTTCAAAGCTTCCCAGATTTGGTAAGAGCTATAGGGAGTGGATCTCGGGACAATGACTATGTTGCCATCCCAGGTGGCCAAATAAGCAGGAGCTAATAGCCTCACAGCTAGAAATCTCCTACCTCAGGTGGTTTGCTCTACATAATAACAAGACCTGAGGAACCCAGGAGGTTTTCAGTAGAGTTTGTGCTATTTCCTGTATGTGTGTTTTATTTTTATTTTTATTATTGCTGGTGCGATGCTTGATTGTTCAGAACACTCACAGGAGTCCCGGTGAGTTCTTGAGTAAGCTCAGTTTTCTGAGATTGCTCCCACTTTCTCTCTTGGCTCTGCTCTGAGTGCAGTTTTAATTTCTCCTGCACGTGTGATGGTGGCATTGGAATCCAATGTTTCTTTCCTTCCCTGTTTTCTACTGATTTTTACTGGAACATTGTTCTGTCCACCTATAATCCACATCTGAGTGTCTGCACTCCCTGGGTGGGAATTCCTTCAGAATTCATGGTTTGTTACTATTGCTGCTCGATTCACTCTGCCTCCAAGTCGAGGTGGGAATGGACGTGGAGGCCAATTATTTTGTAGTGCACCTGGGTTTTTAGCCCCTGGTATGCTCCAAGCTACCGTGCTGGCATTTGTTCTCAAAATGACTCCCAGGAGGACGGACTCCACCTCCAAGACCATTGGTGGCCTTTCTCCCTCTGCGTTCTGGTGTCCACTGCTGCTGATGTGTTTCTATTAGCTTTGTGATTTCATGGTTTCTCAGCATTGGTGGCCATTATTTCAAACCCAGCCCTGCTTCCTTATGTGTAATGGACAGCACATTGTGGGTGTATCAGCAGCATTACGTATGTTTCCTCCACAAATATTTTAAAATCATTTCCCAGGCATACATGATGTAAAGTAGGTGTTTTCTCCCATAAATATTTTCTTAAGGAAATAGAAGTGTGTTTTATGCTCTGTTTTGTCTTATAGACTAGGAAATAAACTCCTTCTGGATTTATCTGAAAGAATACGAAATGTGTAAAAGGAAACTAGCATTTAGCAAGCACTGCATTTTTGTCAACTCTTTTAGCTAAACTTCAAATAAAGGTTGCCAGATAAAATATAAAACACCTAGTTAAATTTGAATTCCAGATAAACAAGCCATGTTGTCAGCATATCGCAGATACTGCATGGGGTGTACATACACTGAAATGACTTGTTTACCTGAGATTCAGAGTGGACTGGATGTCTCCTGTTTTATTTGCTAATTGCATCTCTTTATCCTTCAATGACCCTGCAAGACTCCAACCTGTGTGGCTTTGTCTTTGCCCCACCTCTAAATCTGTTGCCCTGTTTCCAAAGAAAAGGATGATTTGGGACTGTGCAAACTTGAAATGCTTTCCAACAGGGAGATGTGAAAGCTCAGCATTTAAAAGCAGGTTGTAGAAAGTCCTCCCTGGGTGTCTGAGAACATAGCAGAATGAAGGCTGTTGGCAGTTTATTCTGCACCAGAGAATTAGTGTCTGAATGGAAGTCAGATTGTCAACACTGGAAGCAATCTTGGTCATCATTTAATCCCACTTGGTTCTAAGGATGGAGAGAACAGATCTCAGACCTGTTCACAGCAGAGCCTAGACTTCTAGAGAGGCCCCTTGGTCTCTCTATTTCACATAACTCGTTGGTGTTTCCCAATTATGACTTGTGTAAGATGTGCACGATCAGGTTTGGGTGACGTGCAGAAAAGAGAGCCATTCAGGCTGAGGCTGTGCAGCGCCAGTGTGGGGAGGGGAGGGTGGGGTGGGATTCAGGGCGGCTCCTTAGGGGGCAGCCTGCACATTTTCTCTGCCTCCTGGATGCTGGTGGAAGTCTCCCCACACTCTCCACTCGAGTTGCTGTTTTTCCTGACATCAGTTAAGAGGAGACCATGGGAACAGGCTCTCTTACACACCTGCCTTCTCTCCAAAGAGAAACCAAAGCCAGTTCCTGCCACAGACGCATCCATCAGCCGTGGGGGCATCATGTCAATAAATCTTCTCTTTAACGTGAACAGAAAACGTCACTTTGCTCTTCCTGATCCCCAAAGGCAAAGCTGACATTTTGGCTTCGCATTCTCACGCTTAAGCAGTACAGCTTTCTAACTCCACTCTGCCCCACGGTAAGAATAGGCTTTGGGCTAAACTTTCACAGCCCATGATCTGTAAGCAATAGGAGGCCATGAATCAGGAGAGATAATGTTTAAAGAAAGAGGAGAAATTCTGTGACTGTAACTGTCACCACATGTTCTAATTCTCTAAATGCAAGCTCTTGCAAGTCCTCTCCAAGTCAGACCTAGCTGGGGCGTGGATCATCAGAGTGCCCACAAGCTCACCCCAGGCTGCAATGGGATTCGTGATGCAAGCGTGTTGCAGTTGAACCCTGGGTACCAGGTAGCTCTCTGGGAGTGCAGGACGGGATGTAGGAAAGGCACATCCAGAGTCTGGAGGCTTTCAGAGTTGATGGAATTCCTGTTTTGAAAATAAACGAAAATCAGGGAGGGTGTTGGTGACCTGGAGTCTGGGCGCCATGCATTTTGACAACACTCAAGATTTTGAACTATTTCCCCAGCATATCTTCCGCTGATGTGATTATCAGGAGTCTGTCTTCTCACTGATCTTGATAGAGGGCTGCCATCTCCAGAGACATGGGATCCAATTATCAGTGGATTTGTTACCAACCTGACTCCTTTCTTTTTTAAGAGCTGGAGACAGAAGTGTGCTTTCTGCCTGGGTATTTGTTTCACTCTGCTGAACTGAGATACTCTGTGAAGAACACTCTGCATCACTGAGAAGCAGAGATGGTGCTGGTCTGTCTTTCCAGAGGAGATTGGCACAGGAATTTCAGTTAAGAATATTCCTGTCACTTCTGCCTGGTCTCAGGAGCAGACACTCGTTTCCAAAGAGGACGATTTTGTGAGGTTTTTCTTAAATGATCTCCATACTCTGTGTTAAAAGTTGAGAATGCCTTGTTTTTCTCAGGGTATCCAAATTTTTACTTAAAATGTGCTATAAATACAGCAGTGAGGGTAAAACAGGGATCCGTGTGCATTTTCAAAGGCAGACACTAGATATTTCAAAAATCCATTTTTAAAAATAAAGCCAAATTATGCCAAATAACCTAGAGGAATTTGGGAGGAAATCAAAGATGAACCTTTGGAGGACCATTTGACTTTGACTTTGAGAGTCTGTGGGGCAGGAAAGTCAGGAGGAATCTGGGAGAGGGATGTCCATGGCCCTGGAGCTGCTGTCCATGGGGCCTCATCTCTGCACCAGGACTGGGAGGTGAACCTTCAGAATCTAAGGCATGGGGTGGTGACCAGGTCACCTGGAGTTATCCTGGCCTTAGTAACTGGGATCAGGATACAGTCTCCTCCTAAGGAGGTCACTCACTCTTGGAGCAAGGTGTTTGGAGAGAGCAGGTGTGACTTTCTCTGTACCTTCTGTCCAGTGTTGGGTCTCAGGTTCAGAGTTAGTAATTTAGCATGTGCAACATGAAAGCAAACTTTTTACTTGGATGGACACATAGAGGAAGGACAGAATGGACAACGTCTCAACAGCACATCACAAGCATGTGGCTCTCTGGTTCTACAGATTGACTTTTCTCCTCTGTCCTCAAATGTCAGCATCACTTTGTCAAGTCATATTCCCCCTGCCACACTTCCTGCCCTTGGAGGGATGAATCAATTAATTATGCACCAACTCCTGGAAATCTTGGTTGTGGTGAAGTTGAAGATCAAGTTTCACTTGGAAATGAATACAGTGTGTTGATCTTTAACCAGACAGAGAAGAAAATGATGCTGAGATTCTGAGAAGCTCTGAAAATTAATTCCATAGCACAGCTGAGCCAGGGGCGTGGCTGGGACCTGCGATGATGGATGGAGAAATACCTGAATCTTCTTGAGCACCATCATCCAGAGTGATCATGGGGGCCACTGTTCTCCAGAAAATTGTTCAAGCATGTGTACTTTAAAAGCATATTCTTTTATTTTAGAAATAATTTATATTTATAAAACAATTTCAAAACTTGTGCAGACAGATCCCACATACCCACTCTCTCAGCTGTGACAGTATCTCAGACCTTCCCTGTTTTTAACAGCCTCTAAAGTTTTAGGAACACTGGTTATGCGTTCTGTAGACTGTCCCTCAAGTACGTTTTATATAATTGTTTTTTCTTCATTAGAGGTTACATGTGGAGGTCACAGGGCAAAGTGCCACTCCTATCACATGGTACTCAGGGCAAAAAATATCATCATATCTTATCACTATGGACACTATCGTTGATCATCTGAGTAAGAGCATTTTTCATGTTTCTCTGCTGTAAAATGACTTTTCCTCTCCCTCTTTGGAATGAAGGTCCCCTACACATCCCACTTCTCATTTTTGAGGGTGAAGTGCATACATAAACTATTAAGATTTCTTCTCAATGAGAAATTTCCTCCACCATTTTATTCATCTATTCAATTTCTAATTATGTCAGTATAGATAAATGGACATTTATATTTGGGGTAAATGGATATTTGTTTTATATTTTGGATAGCATTTTGTTCCTTAGATTGTTCTGACCTTGATCCTTGAGAGCACTTTCAGTTGTATTGTTTGACATAACCTCATAGTGTAATTTTTCTTTTACTTTTTAAAAATACATCCTTTTATGCAGTACAAGAGGCTCCAAGTTCATTTTATGTATATCCTGCCCAAGTCCTAGGATCTGGCCTTCCTCCAGGAGAATTTGGCTTGCTTTCCTGAAGATTAGTATGAGAAATCACATTCTGAGCATTAGGTTTGCTCATTGTTGCTGGAAGTCATTGCTTCTCAGCCTCTCAACTGGCAGGGCAAGGAAATGCACATGTGCATAGTAACCAGTCATGTACACATACCTTCAGACATTTCTACAGGTAGCTGCTGGTGTTCATATTAAGGTAAGCCTGAGCACATACTATTGTGCTCAGCTGTGATCCACTGCTACGTAAAGCATTCTCCACCTTTTCCCTTCATTTCCTGCAATCTCCCACCCCAACAATGAGAAACCTGGCCTCTGGAATTTTCCAACTGCTTAATCTTCAATTCTTACTTTGATAGTGATAAACTTATAGTCATGTGATTTACCCATGTGTTTTGAGATGTACCTATGTGAGATCTCAGTTCTTTCTATTCATAAATAATATTCTGTTGTATGAATGATAGTGACTTATTACACCTTCTCATATTGTTTGCTTCTCCTGATTTTGGACAATTATGAAGGAAGCTTCTTCAAGTATTCCTATGTGGTTAGTTCATTAATACTTTAAATAGGTTGGGTAAATGCCTTTGGAGTGTGATTGAGTTTTGCATATTAATACTATGGTTCACTTTGTGAGCAACTGCCAACATTTCTTTGACAATGGTGAGACCCTTTTGAATTTCTGTCAGTACTGAGTGAGATTGGCTGTCACTCTGCATGCTTGGTAGCAACAGGTGTTTGTGTTAGTTGTCCAGAATTTCTGTAACAAAGCACCATGGACGGGGTGTCTTAGGACAACATGAATTTGTTGTTCCACAGATCTGGAGGCTAGAAGGCTGAAACCAAAGGTCAGCAGGACCGTACTCCCTCTGAAGACTCCAGGGAAGGTTCTAGTCTCTGCCTCTCCTAATGGCCTCACATGCTCCATGGCTTGTAGATGTTCATCCTGGTGTCAGCATCTCAGGGCTATTTCACATCATCTCCCCTCTGGTGCCTGTCTCTGTGTTTTATGAGACTATGATCTACCCTAATGATCTCATTAAAATGAGCTGGATTACTGCTGTAAAGACTACATCTGTACATAAGGTCACCCTGTGGGCTACTGAGGGTTAGGACTTCAACAAATTATTTTTAGATGTTGTAATTTAACCCATCATAGTACCCTTAGCTTTTAGGACTTTATTCTGCCTCAGGTTGTTTTAATTTGTATTTCCCTAGTGGAAAATGGAGTTGAACTGTTTTTCATATGCTTGTTGGTCACCCATGTGTCCTTTTTACTAAGGTTCCTATTCAGATCCTTTGACCATATTTTAATTGTACTGTTTGATCACCTTTTTCATGAACATCAAGTGTTCTTTGAGTATCTTGGATGAAAGTCTTTAAATAGATGTGGATTTTAAAATATTTTCTCTAAGTCTATGACTTATCTTCTCATTATTTGAACACAATTATGTGGAACAGAAGTTTTTAATTTTAGTGAAGTTCAACTTACCATTTCTTTCTTTCATGGATTAAGTTTTAGGTTTTGTATCAGAAAAATCATCAGACCCAAGGCTACTTGATGATCTTCTCTGTTATCTTCTTTTACTAAAAGTATTTTTAATGGTTTTGTGTTTTAAATTTAGAGTCAGAATCATTTTGAGTTGATTTTTGTGGGAGGTTTTAGGTCTGTGTCCACAATCATTCCTTGAATCTATATGTCTAGCTGATCAAGTTCAGCACCATGTGTTGAAGACTCTCTCTATTAAATAATTCTTCTCCTTTTATAAAAATATCTGCCAATCACATTTATGTGGATCTATTCCTTGGTTCTAACTCCGTTCCATTGATCCATTTGCTTATTCTTTTGCTGTACTGCTTGATAACTACAGTCATATGGTAAGTCTTGAGGTTGGGAAGGGTCAGTCTTCTGACAATTCTTCAGTATTGCGTCAGGTATTCTGAGTCTTTTCATACAAACTTTAGAACCAGTTTGTCAATATCCACAAATAATTTCTATAGGATTTTGATTGGAATTGCCTTGGATCTATAAATCAAATTGAGAAGAACTTACATCTCAATAACATTTTCTTCCTATCCATGAACATGGACTCTATCTTCATTTATTTAATTCTTTAATTTCTTTCATCAGAATTTTATAGTTTTCCTCATATATTATCTCTTATACATTTATTTAGATTTGTTCCTAAGTATTTCATTTTGAGGTGCTAATGTAAATAATGTGTTTTAAATTTCAAAATCCAATTTTTCATTGCTGGGATATGCAAAAGCAACTTACTTTTGTGTATGAACCTTATCTTCTGCAGCTTTACTGTAATCACTTATTAGTCCAGTTTTTGATTCTTTGTTTTTTGTGGACTTTTTTTTAACATTCAATCATGTTTTCTTTAGGAAAGAAAAAGATTTCTTTTTCTTGTCCTATCGTCTTGGCTATGATTTCAAGTACAATGTTGAGCAAACTTGAAAAGAAGCGTAATCTTTACCTCCTTCCAGATCTTAGGCAGTTGACATAGGAGACATATCCCTTTCCCACTAGGAATAAGCTTTGGAAAATTATTTTTGTCTGAAGAGTAGTTCTTTGTTATGGAGAACATTCTGGAAATATTCCAGTGATTATTTTCCTTTTGGGGAATATTCCAGAATGTGTATTCCCTCTTTGCTACTGCCAAGACACTAGGGGACTTCCCTCTGATTTTTGCCATCAGATTCTGGAGGGACTCCTGAAGTCTTTATTCCTATGTGTACACCGAGGGCTTTAGCTCAAGGCAAACATTTCAGCTGAAACTCCTGATGCACCTGCACTGGCCTCCGTGTTGAGGGCCCTGAAACCTCAGTTGTCGGACAGACTGAGGAAAAGTTATTGATGTTCACTTTGTTCAGCTTTTACTTGTGTAGGGATGGAGGTGCATATTTCCAAGTTATATTCATGTCAGAGCTGATACTGGAAATCCACTTCAAGTTTTTTAAAATGCTGATGGCAACATACCAAATTGTCTCAAAACCAACTGCTGGGTCTTGATCCACAATTTGTGGAGGTCTCAAGACACCTCCCTGCCTCTGGCTCCAGTACAGAGGTCTGTAGCAGAACACATTAGGAGGGAAATAGATGTAGCTATTTTTTCCATTTTCACTTACACTTTACTGTTAGTCTGTTTGCATAATTTGAGCCTATTATTGAGAGAATAATTATCACGGTTGGGGCAATGAAATGCTTCTCAGTTAAGGTCACACCTGGCTGGAGTTGTTATTTTGTGGTTACAAATTTAATTGCATAAAAGCTGTTGTGTGAGCTGGATTCCTCAGAATTTTTTAAATACCTGGGGATTGTGTCAAAATGGTCAAGTCTGAGGTCCCAGCTCATTAAGGGGAAGAGAATTCATGATATCATTACCCAGCTTTCATGAATAATCAAGAACAGCAGCCTATTTGAAATCCTCCTTGGAATTCAAGGGTTTGCATTTGAATGCTCCCTAGGGCTTGAGGTGACCACTCTTATTATATGTATTCAGAGGGGACTTCAGCAGCTCCCTGAGACCTGAATCTCAGCAAACCTGTTGCTGTTAAGATGCTTCATTAAGTTTCCCAGATGGCAAATAAAACTTAAGGGAATGAGAACGATTTGATTGTTTGTTTATTTATTTATTTTAGGTTGTAAAAGCAAGATAAGCTCATTGTCAAAATTGTTTAATATCATGTCAGAAAAGAAAGAAAATATCCCCCTCCCCCATGCCCTGGTTCCAGCACTGTTACCACTCCGTTATGTTTTTTTGCGACTTTTTCTCTGGATATCTATTTTAAATAACACCAGATTTCCCCTCTATAGCGGTTAACATGATGCATCACTTGGACTTATTCAGATTGAACTCATATTCTCTGTTGAGAAAGGGACACCCACTCATACATCCATCCACTCACCTATCTTTTATCTATCATCTATCTATCCAGCATCCATCTTCTTTCCTTGCTTTCTTTCTTTCATTCATTTTTTCTTTCTTTCCTTCCTTCCTTCCTTCCTTCTCTTTCTTTCTCTTTCTTTCTTTCTTTTCTTTCTTTCTCTTTCTTTCTTTCTTTCTTTCTTTCTTTCTTTCTTTCTTTCTTTCTTTCTTTCTATAAACTTTCCATCCATCCACCCACTCATGCACCTTTTATGGATCATCTATCTATCTATCTATCATCTATCTATCAATCATCCATCTCTCTGACCTGTCCATCTCTTCCCTCCATGTGCACATTTACAACCATGATTGGAATTGATACCTGTGTTTCCACAACATCTCCAGGGTCTATTCTAGCCTCCCCCTCCTTTATTTTTAACTTCTTTTCCTCAAAATGAGAAAACCTGCCACCTGCCATCCTGTAGCCTCCCCTGATGTTCAGTCCTAGTGTCAGTTGTTTCACTAGTGCCATCTCAGGCTTCCTAGATCCAGTCGGAATCCCGTTGATGACGTTGCTCCACCCAGTGCCTTTCTTCCTCCTTTCCTCTGGTGGAGCCGTTTGCATCTGTGACACAGGTGGGATTATCGTCACTGTTCACATTCTATTTTAAAATCCCCCATATTCTGGGTCTAAAAACCATGCATTTATTTTAATTGTCTGAAACGCTGCCATGGTTCCATGAGTGAGCTCTGCCCAGGTGACAGGCCCTTGCCCACCACTCAGTTCCCAGTCCCCGTCCTCCAGATCTTCCCACAGTACCTTTCAGCCCTGGCTTCCTGGTTGTCCTTCCTATGATTATGTTCACCAATAAACGCCAATGCCCATGGCTTCTCTCAGACTCCCTTCTTTCTTACGTGAAGGGCAGTGCAGTATCTCCATGTGCATACTTCTCGGGAGGTCCTGGAACTCACTCCAGTTTAGTTCGTAGTGTTCTCTATTTTAGTGGCTGCAGGTGCTTCATTTGCAGATGTGACATCATTCACCCACTCTGCTCTGCAGAGACATCTGGGTGCTTTCCCAGGTTTCACACGTGCAATGATGCTAAAATCAGTAAACTTGGACACATATGATTTTGGTTTTCCAGGTCCATCTTCAGGGTGGATTTTGAGGAGTGGGGTCATGGGGTTAAGGGTTAAAGTTAAGGGCATGAGGAACAGCCAAGCCTTGCCAGCTTCCCCCAGCAGGCAGGCCTGTCCACATCCTCACCATCCACATGTTGGGGCGCGGGTCCCTACAGCCCATGCTGTGGGGTGTGTCGGGACAGTTCTTGATTTTTCCAGGGAGGTAGGTGAGAAGCACGATCTCAGTGTTGCTTTAATAGTCCCAGAACTGGGAGTGAGCTTGACCCCTCTTTGTGTGTCGGAGGACATTTCTGCATCTTTTCTTGTGGCTTCCTGCTCAGGTGCTGCATTAACAGTCCAGTCTGAGCTCCTTTCGTGAGGGTTGCAGCAAAACTTGGGTCTCTTTTCCAGCCACGTGTACTTAGCTCAGGTTTCATGTCGGCATCTCTACTTGGCAAAGCCTGAGAAGTCCAGTCAGGGGTTGGAGGGGTGTGGGCAGGGCAGGGTGATGTCGGGTTGGGTTAGGCTGAGCTTGCAACCTGGAGAGGAACTGGAGGAGTCACCCCTGGTTTCTAATAATAGTCCCTCTTCCATCCTGAGGGATGCCGAGGATCTGAGGGTCGTAATGGGCAATGGGAGATGGAACCTCTGAGCTGGACAGTCCCTCCTTATGCAAGAGCCTTCCTGAGGACCTCAGGCAGTGACATGGGCAGGATGTGACATCAGGGAGGCAAGGGTCAGTGCTGTCTGTGTGGGTGACCAGAAGGGCCTTCCTGGAGGAGGTGGCCTGGGAAGGTGAGCAGGGATCAATATGAACTTGGGGTGGGTCTAACACTGCTTGTGGGACATCAGTAAAGGAGGTCTAGAAGCTCTGGGCCCTGGGCCTCTCAACGCCGCGCACATTCAGAACTCTGGGAGCTCCTGAGGGCTCCTCACCAGGCCTTCATCTGTAATTCCTCCCATGGGTTCGGGACCACTCATGCTGTCATCTCCATCTTCAGGTGAGGAAACCTCATCTCAGGAAGGTGTGTGGCTCTCCAGGGCACAGAGCTAAGGGGGCATCTGAACCAGGTCTTCCAACCCCGGGTCTGTGGGGATGCTGCGCTCAGAGGCAGCATCACAAGACAACTGAGCTCACATGCTCAGGAGCCTGGACACACACACACACACACACACCACCCCTGTGATCCTGCAGGGAACACTGATGAGCAGGGCGCTAGTGAGAACCGCAGCTTCCACATTCCACACAGTAGATCTGAAGCTTGGTGGGAAGATTTGCATGTCACCTTAGTTTCTGTGCTGGGCACTGACTGGCTGGAACTTTCCATAATTGTGGATTTCAGGTCCAGGCAGCACGGTGCTCACTGTGGCATGTTTACTGAGAACTCCAAGACAAGAGGCTTTCCTTGGGATAGTTGAGACTGGTGAGTGAGTCCAGGCTGGGCCTCAGCTTAGTTCATGTTGTACATACATAGTCAGTCCACTGCGCTGAATCCTGCCCCTGCCTGGCCAGGGCTTCCCTTGCAGAGAGACTGGCCAGAGCGGCTTCCTGGCTCAGTTACCCCGAGAATGTGTTTACAGCTGTGCTCAGGATTCCCAAGTCAGTGACCCGGAATTCACATTACACACCCAGGAGCACCACTCATAAAGCACAGGAAGAGTGACAGTACTGAGCTGGGAATGAGAGAGGGCCAGTCATTCTTCCAACAGACATGTCCTGAGTGCCTGCAGTGTGCCGAGAGGTCTACCAGGCCCGGGGTACACTGGGGACCAATGGAATGTGCTCCCTGCTCAGATGGAGCACACACTCTACCAAGGAAATCCTCCCTCCCCTCAGAGACAAGTGAGTAGCAAACCCAAACACAATCAGCAACTGAGAACAGTAATTAAACCATTGCCAAATAAATGCATATATTTGCAAAGTCTGACTTGTGCACGATTAAATAACAACATGCATCATTTACTAAACATTTCATTTATTCATCTTTATATCTTCACTTATAAAATATTCATCTGTGCGAGCTGCTCTCCTTAGTGCTCATATTACAGAAAGACCCCAGGGCTGCCTGTCATTGGTTGATGGAGTCAGAAGCTCATCTCTGGACCCCTTGCTATAGCACAGAGGATGGGCTGTCCTGATTGGATAAGCCTGGTCACATGGCCACCTGCAGAGCCTCTGGGCTCCTCCCACCCCACAGGGGCTGACTGAACTCAGGGAGGGTTCCCAGAACATTTCCACAGCAGGGCAGGGGTCTGGATGTTGGCCATGAGACCCCTGGCTCCCAGGAGCTGGCCACAGCCTCTTCTTCTGCCTCAGTCAATCTAGAAGCACATTCTGCACCAGGCCTCATCACCTAACTTGGGCCTGCCATGTGTGGGCCATGGATGGACACTCTCCAGGACAGATGCCCTGCAGTTCTGGCTCTCAGGAGGAACGAAGGGCTCCCCTCAGTCGGTGACTTAGTGGTGTCCTTTAACTTAGGGTGTGTCCCACACTCCACTGTGCCCAGTACCTCTCCAGGCAGATGGGGCGTCTGCTGCAGGGCACGGGGACAAGAAGGAGCCGGCATTCTGTCTGTCTGTTCATGTCCCTGGCCTGCCAATCAAGGTGCATCTAACTGATGAGGACATCTGCTGCCACTCCTGCAGCCTCCTTGTGGATCTGAGCCCATCAATTCCTGAGGCTCCCCGAAGACTGACAAGCTCTGCTATTTGGGCAAAACATTATTTTCCGTCTACTCTTCATTACCTTTCCAATCCTGCCATAACCAAACACCACAAACAGTACCTTGGAACAACCCAGATTCATGATCTCACAGTTTAAAGTCTTAGGTGAGTTTCACCAGGATAAAGTCAAGGTGGCAGAAGGGCTGCAGGCCTTTGGGGAGCAGTCAGGGAGAAGCCGTGTCTGTGCCCACTCAGGCCCAGGTCTGTGCTCGAGGCTGAGTGTGTGTTTCCTTTCCGGCCATCATGAGTCTTTCCTGGCCTCTGGGTGAGGCCCTCATCCCCTGCCTCATGGTCTCCTCCTGCTTCTTGAAAAGCAGCCGTGGTGTAGAGCCCTGCTCATGCTCCTTAGCTCCCCCAAGTCCTCTCTCCTCCTGTCTCCCTTTCTGACTCCAGTCTTCCTCTTCTGTTAAGGCTTCTGCAATCATGTTGGTCCCCATGACGATGCTGAATGGTCTATCTGCTTAATTCCACTTGTAGAGCTCCTTTCACTGCACTCTGTACCATCGTCATGGGTTTCCAGGACTCAGTCGTGGGCATCTTTGGGGGTAACATGGATCACAGACAGTGCTTTGCTCTGTTTCTCCATGATGCAGAGAACAGCAGTTTCAGGCTGGGCCTAAACCTTTGTTATTCCACTTTGTCAAGCAGGAGTTTGCTGCAAGTTACTCCACTTGGAGTTTAAACGCTGAGGTGGAATGTCTCTACACCTTGTTGGTCCAAGTAAACAACCACCATCTGCCCGGCACCACCATGAGGCACCAATTGATAAATAACTTGTGTGCCAACTTATCAGACAAAACCAAGGAGCAGCTGGTCACGTTGTCCTCCCAAATCCCATCAGGAACACCAGAC
>JAJEJO010005310.1:0-10055 GCA_020662805.1 Glaucomys volans | reverse complement strand
TTCCAGGCCCTTCTTGCTTTTAGGGTCTGGGCTGAGAAATCTGCTGATATTTGTATTGGTTTCCCCCTATATGTAATATGATGTTTTTCTCTTGCAGCCTTTAAAATTCTATCTTTGTTTTGTATGTTAGGTATTCTCATTATAATGTGCCTGGGTGTGGATCTTTTGTGATTTTGTGCATTTGGTGTCCTATAAGCCTCTTAAATTTGATTTCCCATTTCATTCATCAGATTTGGGAAATTTTCTGATATTATTTCATTGAACAGATTATTCATTCCTTTGGTTTGTATCTCTGTACCTTCCTCAATCCCAATAACTCTTAAATTTGTTCTTTTCATGCTGTCCTATAATTCTTGGAGGTACTGTTCATGATTCCTTACCATCTTCTCTGTTTGGTTGAGCTTGTTTTCAAGATTAAATATTTTGTCTTCATTGTCTGAGATTCTGTCTTCCAAGTGATTTAGCCTGTTGGTTAAGCTTTCTATTGAGTTTCTAATTTGGTGTATTGTGTCCTTCATTTCAAGGATTTCTGTTTGGTATTTTCTTTTCAGAATCTCTATCTCTTTATCGAAATGATCTTTTGCTTCCTGCAGTTGCTCTTTTAGCACTGCCTGCATTTGCTCTCTTGACTCATCATTCGTTTCTCAGATCATGTTAATTACGTCCATTCTGAACTCCCTTTCTGACAATGCTTCTGCCATGTTGTCATTGGATTCTTTTGGTATAGTATCTGAATTTGTTTGGGACGTTCTCTTCCCATGTTTTTTCATGTTGCTAGTGTATCTTCCCCTCTAGTAGTGCGAATCCTAGGTATTGCAGTTTCCCCTTAAAGACTTATAGGGTAGCCGGGCATGGTGGTGCATGCCTGTAATCCCAACACTTGGGAGGCTGAGGCAGAAGGATTGCAAGTTCAAAGCCAGCCTCAGCAATTTAGCAAGGCCCTAAGCAACTCAATGAGACCCTGTCTCTAAATAAAATACAAAATAGGGCTGGGGATGTGGCTCAGTGGTGGAGTGCCCCTGAGTTCAATCCCCAGTACCAAAAAAAAAAAAAAAGACTTTCAGGGTTCCTGCCTATTTTCAATACCTCCCCTTGAAGTGAGAGATCAATATTAGCAGCACACCATATAAACAATATGTGTACTTAATCTAAATATTCCCTATTAAGATATTAACAGTGTTGTCTTAATCAACAGAGATGAGTTCAAATTATTATCTACAGCATAACCAATACATTTGCAATAAGGACTGCAATTTTGAATGTTGGACAGAGTGGATGAGGAGGGGTATAAGACATAACATCAATGAGATAAGAAGTGAGTCTATAGATATACTATGTTGTAGGAATAGTGGAAGTGGAATTAAAAGAAATACGTTGTTAGCATGAGAAAAAAGAGACTCTCCAAGGAAACGAATATATAAGGGGAAGTTAGAGTGAGAAGAATATTAGTAAAAGAAAAAGATAGGAATATAGTGGGTATATTAGGAATAATCATAATAATACAACTAATTTCAAAACGTTCTGCAATAAAATTATACTGTACAGTTCAAACCTCTTATTTTTCAATTGCCTGATACTTGAGAGGTGCGTGATCAAGCGGTGACCCAAGAAGGGTGCTGCTCCACTACCTCCAGGTTGGTATAATCAATGCTTCTGGAGAGAGGTGACCTGGTGTTGATAGATGGTCAGTGGCAGCAGAGGCGCTAGCCTCCAGGCCAGGGTGTGGGCCTGGGCACTAGACCGAGGTGGGGTGGGAGCTGCAGACCTGTGCTCAGTGTGGAGACACTGGGCTTGATGGCCCAGGCAGGCCTGACCTCCCCACTGGGCACTCATGCTGCAGCAGGCCTGTGCTCCTCTGCTGGGAATTCCAGCCGCAGTCCTGATGGCACAGCAGACTGGGTGCTCTCTGCAGGAGACGCTGCACCAGATGGCGTGGAAGGCCTGAGCTCTGTGCAGGGGACCCACCAGCAGACCTGTGCCCAGAGCTGGAGTTCTGAGGGGGCAGACCTGTGCTCCTCGCTGGGGACTCAGGAGGTGGCAGGCAGGTGCTCTCTGGCAGAGATGCTGCACCCAATCTATACTGGATATTAATGCCTAATCTCAGGAGCACATAGCAAAGTTTTTCTCCATTCTGTACTCTCTCTCTCTTCAAGCCCTGATTGTTTCCTTTGCTGTGAAAACCTCTTTAATTTGATGCATCCTATTCATTGATTTTTTTAAATTTTACTTCTTACACTTTAGGAGACTTGTTAAGGAATTCAATTCCTGAGCTAAAATGTTGGAGTATTGGGCCTATATTTTTTTCTAGCAGGTGCAGGGTTTCTGGTCTAATTCCTCGGTCTTTGATTGACTTTGAGTTTTATGTATGGTGAGATACAGGGGCTAAATTTCATTATAGTACATATTGATTTCCAGTTTTCTCAGCACCATTTGTTGAAAAGGCTATCTTTTCTCCAATGTATGTCTATGCACCTTTATCAAGTGTGAGACTTGTATTTATGTGTACTTGTATTTATGTCTCTTCTATTGTGTACTAATGGTCTTCATGTCTGTTTTGGTGCTAATACCAGGCTATTGTTGTTACTGTAGCTGATAGTATGACTTAAGGTCTGGTATTTTGATGCCTCCTGCTCTGCTTTTCTCAGTAAGGACACTGTGGCTATTCTGGGTCTTTTATCTTTGCAAATGAATTGCATGACTGCTTTATCTATTTCTACAAAGAATGTAATTGGAATTTTGATGGGAATTTCAGAGAGTCTGTAGATCATTCTTTGTATTTTGACTATATTAATTCTGCCTATCCAAGAAATTCTAGCACCTTCTCCAATTTCTTTCTTCAGTATTTTATAATTCTCACTGTACCCGTCTCTCACCTCCTTGTTTTGATGTATTCTCAGGGTTTTTTTTTTCAGGCTACTGTGAATGGAATTGTTCTCCTGATTTCTTTCTAGCAAGATGATTATTAGTATATAATAAAGCTATTGATTATAGTATGTTGGTTTCTATCCTGCTACTTTGCTGAATTTATCAGCTCCAAAAGTGTGGATTTTTTCTTAGGATCTTCTAAGTATAGAATCATGTCATTGGCAAATAGAAATAATGTGATTCCTTTTCTACTTGTAGCTCTCTAATTTCCATCTCTTGCACAATTGTTCTGGCTAGAGTTTCAACTACTATATTGAATAGGAAGAGTGAGAGTGACCATCCAGAGAGTCCCATACTCAGTACTGTTACCTTGGGAGTGGGTTGGCCTTTCCTGGCTTTCTTGCCCCTCCACCTTCTACCACTTGAGGAAACAGCAGGAGGGCCCTAACCAGATGCCAGTGAGATGATCTTGGACTTCCCAACCTTAATAATGGTGAGAAAACAAGCATTTGTTCTTCATAATTTACTCCATATGTGGTGTTCTGTTAGAGCAGCCAAACAGACTAAGACAGTCTCCACGAGTCCATTCAAGCATATCCAGGTTCCACAGGTCTTTGTGAAGACACCTGTCCTAGAGTTCTCAGTGCTGCAGACCTGGACTGGATGCCTTCATACCTGAGGTGAGGCTGACTCCCTCATCTCCTTCACCTCATGGGGGAAGCACTTGGCCTCCCTGTCTTGTGCTGGCTCCCCACTTACCCACATGCCCTGTGTCTCCTTTTCACAGATTTTTCCATTTTTGTTTCTAACTTCATTTAGCCATATCCTATGGGAACTTGGAACAGAAAATGCTGAAACCCTAAACATCTGATATGTCTTTAGGAAATCCTAGCTCTTAGTCCAGAATTCTGTGTTAAAAATAATTTTACTTGGAGTGTGCCTGATATTGTTTCAATATTTTC
Source organism: Glaucomys volans (assembly GCA_020662805.1). Taxonomy (NCBI): domain Eukaryota; kingdom Metazoa; phylum Chordata; class Mammalia; order Rodentia; family Sciuridae; genus Glaucomys; species Glaucomys volans. The sequence goes on along the minus strand of JAJEJO010005310.1, from coordinate 6,228 downwards.
TAGCTTCCAAAGCTGTTTCTCCTGCCTCTTAAAATGTTCAGGGTCTCCTCTTTTCTATATACTTTGTGAAATTTCATTGCAATGTATCTTGGCATGGGTCTGTTTTCATGTGTTTGGGGGCAATTCACATGTAATTTTGAGGGATGAACATAATGAGAATATTTCTTGAGACTTTAAGATCATTCCATATTCTCCATTATTTTGGATTTCCTATCACTTAATTCTTTGACATCTTTTATTAATAGCCTTGTGTTCTTGAAGTTCTTCAGTCTTCCTTACCATGACTTTTCCAGTTGTACTACTTTTTTTCTGGTACTACTTTAATCGTCCAAATAATCTATAGAATTATTCACTTATATGATCACTTTTTTTTTGGAACTAGGGATTGAACCCAGGGGCACTCGACCACTGAGCCACATCCTCAGCTCTATTTTGTATTTTATTTAGAGACAGGGTCTCACTGAGTTGCTTAGTACCTTAGATTCTCACAGATAGAAGGGAAGATACATGAACAACATGAGAAAATGGGGGAAGAAAGGTCTCAAACAAACCTAGATACTGCATCAACAGAATCCAGTGATAACATGGTAGAAGAAATGTCAGAAAGGAAGTTCAGAATGTACATGTTTAAAATGATCAGAGAAGCAAATGATGAGATGAGAGAAAAATGCAGGAAATGAATGATTGCACCAATCAATAGTTTAAGAACAGATGCAGAAAGCAGAAGATCATTTCAATAAAGAGATAGAGATGCTAAAAACAAACCAAATAGAAATCCTTGAAATGAAGGAAACAATAAACCAAATTAAAAACTCAATAGACAGCATAAGCAGCAGGTAGATCACCTGGAGGATAGAACATCAGACATTGAAAACAAAATATTTAATCTTGAAAACAAAGTTGACCAGAGAAGATGGTAAGAATTCATGAACAAAGCCTATAAGAATTATGAGATATCATAAAAAGACCAAATTTAAGACTTATTGGGATTGAGGAAGGCACAGAGATACAAACCAAAGGAATGAATAATCTATTCAATGAAATAATATCAGAAAATTTCCCACATATAAAGAATGAAATGGAAAATCAAATACAAGAGGCTTACAGGATACCAAATGTACAAAACTACAACAGGTCAACACCAAGGCACATTATAATGAACGTGAACGTATCTAACATACAAAATAAAGATCGAATGTTAAAGGCTATGAGAGAAAAAAAATCAGATTACATTCAGGAGGAAACCAATATGGTTATCAGCAGATTTCTCAACACAGACCCTGAAAGCAAGAAGGGCCTGGAATAATGTATTCCAAGCCCTGAAAGAAAATGGATGCCAACCAAGAATCTTATACCCAGCAAAACTCACCTTCAGATTTGAAGATGAAATAAAATCCTTCCATGATAAACAAAAGCTAAAAGAACTTACAAATAGAAAGCCAGCACTACAGAACATTCTCAGCAAAATATTCCATGAGGAAGAAATGAAGATCAACAATGTAAACCAGCCTAGAGAGGAACTACCCTAAAGGAATAGCCAAATAAAGGAGAAACCAAGTCAAGTTAAAAACCAAAACTAAGGCATGATGATTGGGAATACAAATCATATCTCAATAATAACCCTGAATGTTAATGGCCTGAATTCATCAATCAAAAGACATAGTCTGACAGATTGGATTAAAAAGAAAGACCCAACAATATGCTGCCTCCAAGAGACACATCTCATAGAAAAAGATATCAACAGACTAAAGGTAAAAGGATGGGGAAAATATTCCAATGCACATGGACTCAGTAAAAAAGTAGGGGTTTCCATCCTCATATCAGATAACGTGGACTTCAATCCAAAATTAGATGAAATAGTGAAGGACATTTCATTCTCCTTAAGGGAAGCAAAAATCAGCAAGACACAACAATCATAAATATTTATGCCCAAAAAAACAGTGCATCCATGTATATCAGTCAAATCCTTCTCAACTCCAGGAACCAAATAGACCACAACACAATAATACTGGGTGACTTTAACACACCCCTCTCACCATTGGACAGATCTTACAAGCAAAAACTAAAAAAAGAAACTATAGAACTCAGTAACACAATCACTAATTTAGAATTAACAGACATATATAGAGTATTTCATCCATCAAGAAGTGAATACACTTACTTCTCAGCAGCTCATGGATCCTTTTCTAAAATAGACCATATGCTATGTCACAACGCTAATCTTAGCAAATACAAAAGCATAGAGATACTACCTTGTTTTCTATCAGACCATAATGGAATGAAATTAGAAATCAATGATAAAAGAAAAACCAGAAACTACTCCAACACCTGGAGATTAAATAATATGCTGTTGAATGATGCATGGATAACAGAAGACATCAGGGGGGAAATAAAAAATTTCTTAGAGATCAACAAGAACAAAGATACAACAAACCAAAATCCTGGGATACTATGAAAGCAGTGCTAAGAGGAAAATTCATTGCATGGAGTGCATTTAATAAAAGAATGAAAAGTAAACAAATAAATGATCTCATATTACAACTTAAAGCCCTAGAAAAAAAAAAGAACAGTACATCACCAAAAGTAGTAAAAGACAGGAAATAATTAAAATCAGAGCTGAAATCAATGAAATTGAAACAAAGAAACAATTCAAAAAATTAAAAAAAACAAAAGTTGGTTCTTTGAAAAAATAAACAAAATTGATAAACCCTTAGCCACACTAATGAAGAGAAGAAGAGAGAAAACTCAAATTACTAAAATTTGTGATGAAAAAGAAAATATCACAACAGACATAATTGAAATACAAAACATAATTAGAAGCTACTTTGAAAATCTATACTCCAAAAAAATAGGAAACCTGGAAGACATCAACAGGTTCCTAGAGGCATATGAACCACCCAAACTGAATCTGGAGGACATACACAACTTAAATAGATCAATTTCAAGCAAGGAAATGGAAGAAGTCATCAAAAGCCTGCCAACAAAAAAAAGTCCAGGACCAGATGGATTCACAGCCGAGTTCTACAAGGCCTTCAAAGAGGAGCTCATTCTAGTACTCCTCAAAGTATTTCATGAAATAGAGGAGAAGGGAACCCTTCCAAACTCATTCTACGAAGCTAATATCACCCTGATACCAAAACAAGAGAAGGACACATCAAGGAAAGAAAATTTCAGACCCATATCTCTAATGAACATTGATGCAAAAATTCTTAACAAAATTTTAGGAAATCACATACAAAAGCATATTTAAAAAATAGCGCACCATGATCAAGTGGGTTTCATCCCGGGGATGCAAGGTTGGTTCAACATCTGGAAATCAATAAATGTAATTCACCACATCAACAGACTTAAGGTCAAGAACTACATGATTATTTCAATAGATGCAGAGAAAGCATTTGATAAAATACAGCACCCCTTCATGCTCAAAACACTAGAAAAAATAGGGATAGTATAAATGTTCCTTAACATTGTAAAGGCTATCTATGCTAAGCCCACAGCTAGCATCATTTTAAATGGAGAAAAATTGAAAGCATTCCCCCCGAGAACTGGAACAAGGCAGGGATGCTTTCTTTCTCCTCTTCTATTCAACATCATCGTTGAAACTCTAGCTAAAGCAACTAGACAGACTAAAGATATTAGAGGGATACAAATAGGAAAAGAAGAGCGTAAACTATCCCTATTTGCTGATGACATGATTCTCTATTTAGAGAAGACCCTAAAAATTCTACCATTAAACTTCTGGAACTCATAAATGAATTCAGTAAAGTAGCAGGATATAAAATTAAGGCTCATAAATCAACTGTATTTTTATTCGTAAGTGATGCATCCTCTGAAAGAGAAATTAGGAAAACTATACCATTCACAATAGCCTCAAGAAAAATAAAATACTTGGAAATCAATCAAAAAAAGAGGTGAAAGACCTCTACAATGAGAACTACAGAACACTAAAGAAAGAAATTAAAGAAAGTCTGAGAAGATGGAAAGATCTCCCATGTTCTTGGATAGGCAGAATTAATATTGTCAAAATGGCCCTACTACCAAAAACACTATACAAATTCAATGCAATTCCAAATAAAATCCCAATGACAGACCTCATAGAAATAGAATCAATCATAGAATCAATCAAAAGCAATCATGAAATTCATTTGGAGGAATAAGAGACACAGAATAGCTAAAGCAATCCTTAGCAAGAAAAGCGAAGCAGGGGGTATCACAATACTGGATCTTCAACTATATTACAGAGCAATAGTAACAAAAACAGCATGGTATTGGCACCAAAATAGACAGGTAGACCAATGGTACAGAATAGAGGATACAGAGAAAACCCACATAAATACAGGTATCTCATACTTGACAAAGGAGCCAAAAACATACAATGGAGAAAAGACAGCCTCTTCAACAAATGGTGCTGGGAAAACTGGAAATCCATATGCAGCAAAATGAAACTAAACCCATATCTCTCACCCTGTACAAAACTCAACTCAAATACCCTGCACCTAATAGAAGAGAAAATAGGTCCAAATATCCATCATGTTGGCCTAGGGCCAGATTTCCTTAACATGACTCCCAAAGCACAAGAAATAAAAGCAGGAATCAATGATTGGGATAGAGTCAAACTAAAAAGCATTTCTCAGCAAAGGAAACAATCAGGAATGTGAAGAGAGAGCCTTCAGAGTGGGAGAAAATCTTTGCCACGCACACTTCAGATAGAGCACTAATCTCCAGAATCTACAAAGTGCTCAAAAATCTTTACACCAAGAATACTAATAACCCAATCAATAAATGGGCAAAGTGGGCTGGGGATATAGCTCAGTTGGTAGAGTGCTTGTCTGTCAAGCACAAGGCCCTGGGTTCAATCCCCAGTACCACAAAAAATAAATAAATAAAAATAAATAAACAAACAAACAAACAAAAAATAAATGGGCCAAGGAAATGAACAGATACATTACAGCTGAAGATCTACAAGCAATCAACAGATTTATGAAAAAATGTTCAACATCCCTACTTATAAGAAAAATGCAAATCAAAACCACCTTAAGATTTCATCTCACCCCAATTAGAATGTCTTTTATTAAGAATACAGGCAACAACAGGTGTTTGCGAGGATGTGGGGAAAAGGGTACATTCATATATTGCTGGTGGGATTGCAAGTTGGTGCAGCCACTCTGGAAAGCAGTGTGGAGATTCCTTAGCAAACTTGGAATGGGTCCACCATTTGACCCAGCTATCCCACTCCTTGGCCTATACCCAAAGGACTTAAAATCAGATTACTACAGTGATGCAGCCACATCAATGTTCATAGCTGCTCAGTTCACAATAGCTAGATTGTGGAACCAACCTAGATGTCCTTCAATAGATGAATGGATGAAGAAACTGTGGTATATATACACAATGGAATATTACTCAGCCATAAAGAAGAATGGCATTTTCAGGTAAATGGATGATGTTGGAGACTCTCATGCTAAGTGAGATCAGCCAATCCCCAAAGTCCAAAGGCTGAATGATCTCTCTAATAAGTGAATGATGATGCATAATGCGGGGTGGAAGGGAGACAAGAATGGAGGAAGGATAGATTGCAAAGAGGAGAGGGAGGGGTGGGGTCAGGGTGGGGGGTAATCATAATAACAGAATGAGACAGACATCATTGCCCTGTGTACATCTATGAATGCACAGACGGGGCGATTCTACTTTGTGTACAACCAGAGAAACAACAGCTATACTTCATTTGTGTGCAATGAATCAAAATAAATAAATAAGTAAAAAATAGAAAATAAAAATAAAATTTTTTTTAAAAAGGAAAAAAAACCCAAAATAGTACAGAGTAAGGATGATTTCAAAATCTCAAGCAATTTTCTCAGTATTTAGAGTCCTGAAAAATTACATTTGAACTGCCCCCAAACAAATGGAAACAGACCCATGCTGGGATAGGTTATAATGAAATTTCATTGTGGATAAAAAGACAACTTGTAGACAGATAAAAAGACACCTTGAACATCATAAGAGGCAGGGAAAACAGCTCGGAAGTTAGAAAACATTGAAGCAACATCATGCACATTTCAAGTAAACATATTTAACACAGAATTCTGTATTAAGTTGCAATTGTACTAAGAGCTAGAGTGTCCTAAAGACATTTCAAATGTTTAGGGTTTCAATATTTTCTGTTCCATATTCCTACAAGATATAGCTAAATGATGTCAGAAAGAAAAATAATGGAGAAAGCCAAGAAAA
>JAJEJO010005309.1:907525-942569 GCA_020662805.1 Glaucomys volans | reverse complement strand
AAAAAAAAAAACCTATGTGGCATATCTAAGAATTGTAAGAAATTTAGTATAATTTGCCATTACTGTAAGTTCTGCTTTTGGAACGTTATGCATATTTGCTTATAATGGTAAATCATAAATTACAATTTCATGGTGAACTCAAAATAATCATTTGTTGGGTCTGTGGTTGTGGCTCAGTGATAGAGCACTTGCCTAGCATGTGTGAGGCACTGGGTTTGATCTTCAGCAATGCATAAAAATAAATAAATAAATAAAGGTATAAAATTTTTTAAAGTAATAATTTGTTATGTATGTGAAGTTATTACATTAAGGAAATATCGACATGTTATAATATTGACATAAAATCAGAAGGAAAGTGATCTGCTAAGTAGCTATCTCACTTCAAGTGAGAATTTAGGTCTTTGTTGCCTCATCTATAAAATGAAGAGGTTGATGTAGAATTTATTCTTTATTCTTTCTACTATTCTAAGATAGAACAATAATCCCACAGGCTCATTCTCAAAATGAAAGGGAAAGAAAATAATCAGATGTCCACTGAATCTACCCCTAATAAACTTACATGCAAAGAGAGGAAAGGAGATAGGTATTTAATGTCATTTTGGCAAAACTATTAAAAATTACTAAGAAGATATTAAAGTGGAAGTTTGACCTTTCAGATTCTAATGTCTAGGGGAAATGAGACCTGCAGGAGGAAAAGAATAATTGGAAGCCTAAGCTTGAAGAACTGCAAAATTCACATAAAGTGATTAGAAAAAGGGTGTTACTCTGCTTTTTTAAATATCTTGTTCTTAAAAAAATGAAAGTGACCATTCTTGGAACTCTGTTGACAAAGGTTCCAAAAGGCAGGTCAGGAAGGCTTTTATTTAACATTGTCACTTCCTGGGTTGAAGGGACAGGGTACTTTTAGTTTCAAACTCAACCTAGACTTCCAACACATGGAAAAAGCATTCATGTGTTTTCTAGAAAGTAGCAAATGTTATCAATAAAAAAATAAAATCTACATAGCTCTGTTGCTATTTTGAAATTCCTGTATGCAACGTATCAAAATATAATATTATATGTTCTTTGTATATAAAAAGGTCATAATGCATTTTCAAATAATCAGCTAAACAAATATTCAGTTGGTCAAAATTATGTTAGAAAGTATGAATTCTTTGAGGCCATTGGGGACTATTTGAGGTTCCCACACTTACAGCTTTCATTTCATTAATTTCAACAAAAATCCGTGGAATGTGTGACAGGCACTGTTTTAGGTATGGTGGAGGATAAAACAGGCACAACCCTTGTCCTCACTGAGCTTAGAGTCTAGTGGGGTAAACTAGTGTTATAAAACACTAGTTTTATAACTAGTTAGAAAAACACTAGTTTTTATAATAAATGTATCATTAATGCCTTAAAGACAATCAACATCCTGTTATGAAAAACAAAAATGGAGGGGGAATTCAACTTTGGGTGGGGCAGCCAGAAAAGTGTAGACTTAGTATCAAATCCTTGGCATGTGAAGCAAAGACTTTTCACTCATAGCACCCTGAGTAATATAAAAATAATGTAATTCACAAGTCATTTGGAGATTGTTGGCCCCCTTAGATCTAAATAAGGTTCCTGAAACCTCCCTCATTTCATGCTCTGTGGAAGTCAAAGCCCAGTCCCACACTTTTGCAACTTCTTAGAAGCTTCTGGTCTCATTGTCACCTCCAACCCTGAACACTTGCTTTTGCAAATGGGTTTAGATTATGGAACATGTTGCTTTTTTGTAAATGAGGTTTCTGTTCCATGTTAACCTCAAGCCTCCTTTTGATTGCCGCAGAGCTATTATAGGCCATTTATATGTCCAGTAAACTTTTTGAGGGTTCCGGAGGGGATGGAGTGAGGAAGATGTATCAGTTAGGATTTGACCACTATAACTCTCTTGAAATAACCTAGAAGAAGAAGGAAGGATTATTGTTTGCTCACATCATAGTCAATAGGGGTTAGAAGAGGCCTGATTCATGTAGTTCTTCACAGATTTAGGCTCCTTTCCGTGGTTCCAGCATCTTCTAGGATATGAAGTCCCTTGCTTGATCCTATCAGAAAAGGAAGAGAGGGCAGAAGATAATGTGGGAGTTATATTGGCCAGGCCTGGAGGTAGCACACATTATTCTACCTATATGCCATTGGCTAGAATTAGTCATATCACTTTACCTCACTGCAAGGGAGCCTGGGAAATGTAGTCTAATTTTGAGCCCAGAAAGAAAAGAAAATGGGTTTTATAATTTATCACTGTCATAGAATTTATTCTCCAGCAACACAACCTCAAATTTAACATTATATCTCCTTGTATTTAGGAATTCGTTGGTTTTTCATACTAGGAATTTTTAATGTAATTCCCAGACTCATGCCAATTTCTCTTCTTTCCTTTTCTTTATATCTTCCTTCTTTTTCTCTTTTCTCATGTGCTGACATTCCTATTAATATTTTCTAACAGAAGGTTTTGAATTCTTTCTCACTGCCTTGTCTCCCACAGTATTTTCTAACAGAAGGTTTTGAATTCTTTCTCACTACCTTGTCTCCTGAGGATCTCACTGTCCATCTAAATGTTTTACCAAAGAACAAGACAGCTCTTCACTAGAGAATTCTTCACACAGCATCAAATTCGAGGTCCTCTGAGGCCTATATGACACAGCATATAGGTCTGTGCTTCTCAAACTGACATAAATTTATTTTGGGGGGTCTAAGTCCTTCTGCCTGGAAATACATGAAGTCCCAAGATAAAAATAATCCATTCTTAGTGCCAAAAATTTTCCCCAGAGACCATTCTGTGCTCTTCCCTTCTTTTGTGGGAATTGTCCCTTTTTACTCTGTCACTTGGATGTGCAATCTGAATCTTCAAAATATGAGTGATGTGCCTGTGTGTGTTGCAGTAGCTCTTTCCTTTTTTAGGGAGAAACTGAAATATGGGTCCCCCAACCCTCCCCTTGTGGGAAGAAGAAGCCAGAGGCAGAGAGAATAAAGGTACTGGTGCTCCTGATCCCTTGAATCATATTGTCCTTTCTGTTTATGTGAGCCAACAAGTGCCCTTCTCCCTCTAAGCTAGTTCAAAATATGGTCTGTCATTTACAACCGAAAGAATTTTTTTTTTTTTTGGAACCGGGGATTGAACTCAGGGGCACTCGGCCACTGAGCCACATCCCCAGCCCTATTTTGTATTTTATTTAGAGACAGGATCTCACTGAGTTGCTTAGTGCCTTGCACTTGCTGAGGCTGGCTTTGAACTTGTGATCCTCCTGCCTTGGCCTCCTAAGCTGCTGGGATCACAGGTGAGTGCCACCATGTCCAGCTCAACCCAAAGAATTTTGATTCACAAAATAAAGACATTCCTGAAAGAGCCATTATACACTATTATGAAGTTTGCATAAGTACCCCAATATCATTTTTGTTTTAAACCATAGATACATATAATGAAGTAGAATGTCTGCTTATGGTCTAGTCCTTGGGGCTATACATATTCCTCCACCAGCTGCTTTGGTGGGAGGTCTGATGTCATTGTTCTAAGCTTTAGATAAGGTCCAATTTCTTTTCTCCCTCTGTATTCCTCAGTGGAGAGGAACTTTGCCTGGGAACTTATGAAACAATAAGCTTTTCATGTACTCTCTAGTTGGATGTATTTTGGGGTCTGGAGCAACAGAAGCAGAGACATTCAATAGAGCAGCAACATCTGAGGTTTGCTCAGCCATCTGGCATTGGGAGAGCTTGCCCGGCTTGCTTCCTGAAGGTTTTGATAAAATTTATAAATAATTTATAACACAAGGGCCTCAAGAGAGGCTTATAGGAATAGTGTTATCTCAATCTGTTGGGAGCAAATTGTAAACACTTAGCTACCTCCCCCACTACAAAAAGTGCTAGTTTTGAATGGAAAGGAAACACTCATAGCTCCATTTCCTCTCCGGCACAAGCAGCTCTAAAAAAAGAAGCAATGTGAACAGAAAGTCTCAGAGAAAGAATTGTAGCTATCTTTTGCAAAGTGATGAGGAAGCAAAGAAATAGTTGGAGACTAGGGTGAGCAAAGAGAATAGTTAACAGAAATTGTTGGAGACTAGGGTGAGCAAAGAGAATTGAAAATTACTAAATATGCATTAGCAGGATAGAAACCTCAGGTAGGACCTACCTCCCTGCATGGGGAGATGTTTGCTTACTCATTTTCTGTGTACCACAGTTGAAATTATCTTTATTTTAAATTGTAAACAGTGCCTATTTCTTGTTTATGTTCTTCTTATACCTGGGAATTTCAATTTGAGTTTTAGCTGTGTTATTTTGAAATTTTGTTTTTAGGGGATGATTAGCCACAGCAGGACACAGCTTTGTTTTTTTTTTTTTTTTAAAGTGGAATTGTGTGCAAGGCTAGACTTAGAATTATTGAGACAGATTATATAAACATGTACACACTATTTTCATACATTTTCCATAGTTGTAAATTTTCATAAATAAAAGGGTCCTGGATTCCTTAAAAACAGCTTTTGTTAAATATGCTTTTGATTCATGTTGGACTTTGACCAAGTAAACCTCTTATTTTCTTTTCTATAAAAAAGATATCCAGCTGGTTGCAGTGGTACACACCTAGAATCCCAGTGGCTTTGGAGGGTGAGGCAGAAGGATTTCAAGTTCAAGGTCAACCTGGTCAATTTAGTGAGACCCTGTCTCAAAATAAAACATAAGGACTGGGCGTTTAGCTCTGTGGTAAAGCACCCCAGGTTTAATTCCTAATACCGCTCCCCCAACACACATGCATAAAAGGCATCTAATTTTATGAAAATGACAAAACAATCTACACTGGAGTTGGTTAGGATCATCAGATTTATCATATAAAAACTGCTGAGGTTAGGCTTCTGATGTGGGGTTAATCTTAAAAATCTGTTATTAAAATTGATGTTTTACCTCCATCCATTCCCATCACAAAAATAACTTTCATATTAATCTGATAAAAAAATAAGCTGTTAAAGAGACAAAGTATAACTAATTTTTAAAGGAAGTTCTATTACCATGTTTAGTGGTGGTTTCTGTTTGACAAACATTACAATAAAATCCCTGTGTGACCCAGGCCCTGTGTTCTGTCATGCACTCAAGTATATGCCAAGCTACAGCATGGCAGCCTGCTTTTGCACTTCTAGACTGTGGAAAACAACCAAATGCTAGGAGGATAACCAGAAAAATAATAATGGCAAATTGATGGCTTCCAAGTGTCCAAAGTGTAACTTGACTGGGTTATAGAATAACTAGATTGTCCAGCATTATTTGTGCACTTGTTCCCCAGAGAGGTTGCCCATCCAGAAACACATGGAATTTATCTTATCATTTAAATATAGTAAAATTCACTCTTTGGATATCAAGTTCTTTGACAAATGCTTGCTACCACCACTGTGGCCAAGATGTAGAATAGTTGCTTTATTGCTCCCCAAATTCTCTTGTGCCATCATTTTGCATTTCAAACCTAGGCACTACCCTTAAATCCTGGAAACCACTTGTCTATTCTCCATTGCTATAGTTTTGTATTTTCCAGAATGCCATTTGAATGGAATATGGTATGAAAATGAATTTCTATGCAATGCACCGGAGATTTGCTTTTGTTGCATATTTGTTCCTTTCAATTGCTGAGTACTATTCCACTGTATAGATGTACTAGTTTGCCTATATGTTATGCACTTAAGAGAAATTTGGATTATTTCAAGGTTTGGGTGATTAGGAATAAAGTTACTATAGCCGTTCATGTGTGGTTCATTGTGAGGGCATGTTTTCATTTCACTTGGGTAAATATCTAGGAATGAGATAATGGCAAGTTTTGAAAAGCATTCCCATGCTCACAGAATTACAATCTCTTGGGTATGGGCTTTGGAATGTGTACTTTTAAAATGCTCCCCAAGTGCAATTTCTTAATGGGTAAGGATTGTCCAAATAGAAGTAATGGTTGCACAACATTATAAATGTATGAAATAACACCATTTTACTCTGTAAAATGGTTAATGGTTACTTTATGTCATACTCATTTTATCTCAGTTTTTAAAAACATGCTCCCAGGTGATTTTGATGTTCAGAAGCTCTGACCTTGGAGGCTCTATTTGACTGGGTTTCATGTTAAAAGATATCTATACTGGTCTTGGTCTCTGAGTTATGGTCCAATCTTCTTGCAAATCTGTAGCAAGTTGAATTTTCCTTAGAAGATTTAAGGAATCTTAAAAGTTTTGGGTAGTTAGTAGGTAAGTCTGTAGCTTATGTCCAGTTGCACCTGGTTTGGATGGGCCCTGAATTCTGAGGTCATCACCTCTGCTCAGATCTAACCAGAGCTCTGAAGGATCACCATACACCTGGATCCAGTTTCTCCTGGACTGGAGCAGTGTGGTTATACACATAAACATCTATATGCTATCTTCATAAGTTTTTCATGGTTGTATTGTACATTTTCACAAATATCTTTGGTCCAGGATTCTACAAAATATCTATTGTCAAATATGCTATTGACTCACTTTGGATCTTGGCCAAGTAAGCCTCTTGAATTTGTTTCTGTAAAATAGACGTCTGACTTTGTGAAAATAACCAAAATGACCTACACAAGTTATGATTGTCAGACTTACCATGAAACTTGTTTTTTGGTTACTCTTACAAATCAGATGTTAAACATGATGTTTTATTTCTGTATATCCCCATAAAGGAAATGACTTCTATATTAATTTGCCTAAGATAAATCTGATGAAAAGATGAAGTATAATTCATTTTTAAAGAAAGTTCTAAAATTACCATAAAATTGTCTAATAGAGACCAGCCATATAGTCTGTTGAGATAGTCTTCAGAATCATTTTGGATGCCCAGGATTGTCTGATATCAGTTCATATCTGTGTTAGTCAACTTAGTTGCTGTGGCCAACACACCTGACCAGAACAACTTAGAGGAGGAAAAGTTTATTTGGGGCTCAGGTTTAGAGATCTCAGTCTGTACATGGTCAACTCCATTGTTCCTGGCCCAAGATGAGACAGTATATCACAGCAGAAGGACCCAGCTAAAGAGTCTGCTCAGTTCATGATGGAGTTAGGAAGCAGAGGGAGGAGGTGAGGGACCATTGGGAAGATGAGCTCTTCTAAGGTACGTTCCAAGTGACCCACCTCCTCCAGCAACACCCTACCTGTTTATACTTACCAGTCAGTACATGCAAGGTAGGACAGACTGATTAGCTTACAACTCTCAACAATTTAATCATTTTATCTCCAAATGTTCCTGCTTCAACACAGCTTCTAGGAGACACCTCATATCCAAACCTTAAGTAAAACCATGTTAACGTATTTTATTTTTTATCAATGTAAATACAACTTTTTTTAAAAAAATGGGTCTCACTCACTGTGTTGCCTCAAACTCATGGACTCAACTGATCCTCCTATCTGAAACCTCCCAATAGCTGGGACTACACGTGTGTGCCACTGTGCCTGTCTGAGATGCAACTACTTATTGCAGCATTCAAATAGATCAAACTTCATTAACTGGTACAAGATATAACTGGGAAGATAAGACTGGGAAGACCTTATATTCATAACCTTAACTATGTCAGAGCATGGCCAGGCCTTCAGAGATGAATTAAACTATTCGGGTGTCCTTATGAGATGGGGCAGTGAGGTAAAAAGAGCATAGGACAGTGACATGTGAGATCTTGGTTCTGAACTATTTTCTTCTTTTCAAAGCCTGAAGCAGAGGCATAGAGAGAAGCAGAAGCAAGAGAGATGGTACTTCCTGGTCTCTATGGACATCCATTCTCCATTCTAATCTTAACTTCAGGCTCTGCCACCCTTGATGGCTTATGTTCTTACATCTTCTGTTTCTGTCTTTTCTGAATCACTTCAACCTTTAGCCACTTGTCCAACCAGAGGATCCTCATACAGGAACACCTTCTTCTTCTGGGATTCATGTGCTCTTCGGGACTTTGGGGATGAGGGAATAAGCTCAAGGAAGAAGGAGGCTGGAAGTTGGAGCTCAGAGTTGAGCTCTGTTCCTCTGGGTTTTCTTATACTACCACTGCAGTGGGGTGTGGGGAGCCCTTTTGAAAAGCAGGCAACATATTGAGTCCTGCACTTTTCAACAGAACTGAGTCTTAGAATCTGAAGAAGACATTGTTTGGACTTCTTACTAGTTTCAGAGGATACTGGTCTAGTATACCAATGAAGTCACTTCTCTTCACTCCCTATAATAGATCTCTTTAGATAGATTAGTCTACATATTGCAGAAGGATTGCACTTATGGCAGAGACTTAGGGTGCTTTGGAGGAAGGCTATTATGTACATGTCTGATGCAGGGAAGGAAAGTGAATGTCCCACTGTCTATTTAGATTGCATCAGAGCACTAGCAAGAGGAGATGTTAGAGTCTGCCACATACACCTCACCTTCACACCTTCCCTTGCTTTCTCTGACTCAGGGTTAGGGCATATATAAGAACTTGGCCATGAGGCCAAGGGACAACCAGATAAACTTGCAGGAAAAAGTAATTTGTCTGTTACCTCTGTGTTTCCCTTTCTGTACCTCTTTCCTTAGAATCTGGTGCCTTTAGAGACACTCAGAGTGAAGAGCTCTGGATGTCTACAGTAGTAGAACTTCATATACTAGACCATTTCTGAACACTTCCCTTTTCTAAACCCTACTTCTATCTCCTGTCCTTCAGAGGTGTTGGAAAACTAGACCCTGGCTGTAGTGAATGGCAGGGTCTTAACTTGTTTGCCATTTGCCCTTTTGTTTCTTCTAGACAACATTTTATTTTCTCAGGGAAAGGTGTAAGAAAAAATGGTAGGGTGGTTGGTAGAGTTATTTTTTTTAAAAAGGTACCATTTCAATGCATATGATATGAGAAATTTACTTACATGTATGGATATATATATATATATATATATGTGTATATATATATATATATTCCAAAATTGCAGGTATAATACAAAAGCATAGAGTTAACATGTACATCCATCCATCTGTTCATCCATTCCAAGAATAATTATGGGCCTGTCCTGTGCACTTGCACTGTACTATCTGATATATGTACTATGTGCTGGGAAGGAGAGGGGAAGAAACAAAGAAAGAAGATAAATGACTGAGTCAAGGCAGTTATTGTCTGGGATTTATCATCGGAGAGAGAATTTGACAAGCATGGCTAGTACACACATTGATGATCCTTATGGAAAGCAATACAACTGCTTCACAGCCCATAAGGGACACCAGAAAACACACAATGACATCTTGGCAAATCAGACCTCAGAGCATGTTTCCTACAAGGCTGTTCACACAGACTTTGGTTTTAGTAGTGGCTAGCAGGCTGTTTTGTCATTAGTAACATCTCTCTTTGTGGGAATAGTGGTGTAATTGTTGACAGAAGTTCATGCTGAGTTCTATTTATAGCTTCTGGTGACTCATTAATGTTACCTTAGCAAAGGCTAGCTCCAGAGCCAGCCTTCTATTACTCTATTAGTCAAAAAGTTTCTCACTGGAGTATTCTGATGAAATCAAAAGCAAACTGCAAAGCCCTCCTAACAATTTGCATGTCAGCCTTTTAATGGGTGTAACATTAGCACCCTTACACTCAGTATCACAAAGTACAACTGTTAAAGGTACCTGTGGCTCCCAGTGCCTACCAACAGGTAGCTTTTGGGTTAATGGAAAAAAAGAATTCATTGGTAGTTGTCTGCAGAGTTAAACTACCAGTTGATCTGGAAAATATGTTAACCAACCTTCCGAAGTATTTCCGTTCCCGGAAGTCTTGCACCCTCTGTGACTATGCCCTTTGTGACATTTCCACACATGTAACCTTCACACTTACCACTTTGATTCCTACAGAGAAGTCGTGGTCAGTGGTAAGACTCTGCTCGGTAGAGATGGTAAGGTAAGACTTTGAAGCTGCTGTACTTGTATCAATTCAGTCTGAAAAACAATCTCTGTGGTTAAGCATGTTAAATCCCCCTGTGCTTTCATAGCAGCTTGGCTAAAGGTTATTACCATGAAGGCTGGAGGGCAAGTGGGAGATAACAGACCAGAGAGCTCTCACTGAAATGAGATCAAAGGAGTTAACTCATCCTCTGTGCATCTTAGCAGAACCTCAAAATCAGATATTACTCTATTCTTCGTTAAACATATAGCATATAACAAAGCTACCAGTACCAAGTGCTAGCATGGATTAAAGCACTGGAATTTTTGCACACTGCTGATGGGAATGCAAAATGGAGCAGGTCCTTTGGAAAATAAGTTGGCAGTTTCTTATAAAGTTAAACATACATGTAGCAATCTCACTCCTAGCTATTAACCCAAGAGAAGTGAAAACACACAGATCTGGGCCAGAAGTGGTGTGTGTGGTAGACACAGAGCATTCTGGAAGAGGGAGCACTTGTACTTCTGCATGAAGGGTTATGAGGGGGTCACAAGACAAGGCTGGGGATGTAGCTAGTTCGGGGCTTCATGGGTTGTGGTAGGGATTTTGGCTTTTATTCTGAGAATGATGGGAGACTATTAAAATATTTTAAGCAGAAGGGAGGTACATATATGCCTTTTAAGCAGATCAGTGTGTTCACAGTGTGGAGAATGGACTGGAAGGAGGCAATTATGAGACTTAGGATGGCTGTTGACTTGTCTGGGAGAATTCATGATGGGGTTTGGGTTAGTTTTATAGGCTTGAAGATGTTCTCTTTTAATTTCCCTGAGAAGGTTTGCACTGGTACCTTTTATATAATATTTCTAATAGACACAAGAATGATAACTGCTTCTTTTAAAATGTATTTATCATAAAATCCTTGATATTTTAAAAAGCATTTAAATAGTATTAAATTACAAAGCATAATAGGATATATGTGAAGCCATCTCCTTGTTCTAGAACTAGAACATTAGTATCATGAAATCCTCTGTCTTAGTCTGTTTGCTCTTACTATAATGGAATACCACAGACTGGGTAGTTTATAAAGAATAGATATTTATTTACCTCAAGGTTCTGGAGGCTCGGAAATCCAAGAGCATGGTGCCGGCATTTGGTGAGGGCCTTCTTGCTGCATTATAACCTGGCAGATGCAGGACAGAGTGTGCTAGCTCTTGTCTTTCTTCCTCTTCTTATAAAGCCACTAACACTGTCATGGGGGCTCCACCCTCATGACCTCACCTAAACCTAATTACCTCCTAAAAGTCCTGCTGCCAAACACCATTAACAGATGAATTTGGTGATTAAGTATCCAACACGTGAACTTTGGAGGATGTGATCTAACCTAGCACCTTCTGTAAGCAAGCCTCTGTACTCAATTTAAAAAAGGAATTGAAAACTGTCCTTGAATTGCAGTGATGTCAGGACTTGCCAACCAATAGAGCCTGTAAGCTTTGGAAGTGGCTGCCTCTGGAAGTTGTGGGAGGCCAAGCTGCAGTCAGTGGAAGAAGGAAAGGAGGGAGGGTGAATGATGTCAAAGGGTCAAATTCTGAAACCCTATGTTGCGATGCAATATAGAGCATAAAAACATGTTATGAGCAAAGTTCTCAAGGGGCATTTAAGGTGTGGGGTGTTGGTTTCTTAAAATCCAATGTGGATCTTTGGAATAAGAAAGATGAAACCATGTGCATTCATATATATATATTCATATACGTGTATATATAGATATACATATATAGGCCAAACTATTTAAAATTTTTGAACCCCAGGTAGTGGGTTAGAAGCGGATGAGACATTGTATAGAGCTATACAAGAAAGCAATGGCAGGGCTGGGGTTGTGGCTCAGTGGTAGAACACTTGCCTAGTGTGTAAGGCACTGGGTTTGATTCTCAGCACTGCATATAAATAAATTAATAAAATTCCATCAACAACTAAAAAATATATTTTTAAAAAAGAAAGCAGCTGAAATAGCTCCATTTTCTACTCTATAGCAGGCACTGGCCGATAATGGCTTTGGGAGCCAAATGGTGCTTGTTTTTTTATATGATCATGAGCAAAGAATAATTTTGTATTTTGTTTGATTAAACTTTGAAATCTGAGATAACACACACACAGTGATAAGAAAACAGAAAAAAATAGATAAAAGAACATTCATCAAAATTATTTCCATCAATTTCAGTCTCTATGAATTTGGTTCTTCTAGGTACTTCATATCACTGAATTGTACAATATTTTTCCTTTCATTTCTGTTTTGTCACTTAGTATAATGTATTTAAGGTTCATTCAGACTGTAATATGTATCACAATTTCATTCCTTTTTAAAGACCAAATAATATTGCATCACATACACTTCCCATATTTTGTTTATTCTTTTATTCATTGATGAGCATTGAGTTGTTTCTACCTTTTGGCTATTGTGAATATGCTGTCCTGGACAAACATCTAAAAATATGCTCTTTTTTTTTTAAACATACAAAAATACACAGTTCATCAAACATATAAAAAGTATTTGTACATCAGCAGACTGGGGAGAGCTTGCCTAGCATGCAGGAGACTCTGAGTTTGATCTAAAGAAGAAGGAGAAGGAGAAGAAGAAGGCAATATTTGTGTATCAAAAGATGATATCAAATGAATCAAAATGTAATTTACAGAATGGGAGAAAATATTTGCAAATCTGATAAGGGATTGAAATCCAGAAATATAAAGAATTCTTATGAACAAATAGCCACCAAAATTATTTAAATATGTGTAAATGACTTGAATAGACATTTCTCTAAAGAAATATTGATGGTCAGTAAACACATGAAGAAAAATTCAACAAAAATAATCATACAAATCAAAACTACAATAAAATGTCACTTCACATTCATTAGGATGAATATAACTAAAAAGACAAAAAATAAGTATTAGCAAGGATGTGGAGAAATTGGAACTGGTGCACACTGCTGATGGAAATGTAAATGGTGCAGCCATTATGGAAAGCAGCACTGCATTTCCTCAAAAATTTAAACAGAATTACCATATTATTCAGGAATACTTACCATATTATTCAGCAGTTCCATTTATTAGTATATATCCAAAAGAACTGAAAACAGGGACTTGAAGATATTTGTACATCAACATTCACAAAAGCATATTCACAGTAGCCAAAAGGTGGAAACAACTCAAAGTTCATCACCAGATGAATGACTAAACAAAATATGGTCTGTGCATATTATGGAACATCATTCAGCTTTTTAAGAAGAAAAAAATCCTGATACACATTACAACCTGGATGAACCTTTATGCTAAGTGAAAAGAACAGAAACAAAAGGACAAATATTGTATGATTCTACTTGCATGAGGTACCTCGAAGAGTCAATTTCACAGAGACTGGAAAGGGTTTAGGGATGGAGTGATGGGGAATTAGTTTTTAGTAGGTACAGAATTTTATTTTGAAAGAATGAAAAAGTTCTGGAGCTAGACATAAAAGTAAATGTACCTTAATGCCACTGAATTATAAACTTTAAAATGTTTAAAATCATAATTTGTATGTTAGACTTTATCACTATTTAAAAAAGAAAGAAGTAACAGAGAGCCCCCATTTGTTTTTATTGTTTTCTCCAGTGGTAACATCTTACAAAACTATACAACACAATATGCAAACATCAAATCTTTTTCCGATTTACTCCAATTGTATATGTTTTCATTTGTGTGGTTTTTACATTTGTGAATGGTTGAAAGCAATAAAAGGAATATTTTGATGACATATGAAAATATGAAATTCAAATTTCAGTGTTCATCAGTGAAGTTTTATTGGAGAATAGACACATTTATTCATTGATGTATTATTGATGGCTACTTTTGTGTTACAGTGACAGAACAAAGTTGTTGTGATACAGACTGTATGGCTTACAAAGCATGAAGTATTTATTATCTGGCCCTTTATAAAAAAAGTTTGTTGATTTTTGTTCTAGAGTAAATTCAGCTGCCAAGGAAAGCGTCATGAGTATAAAAAACTTAGGGGAAATGACTGGATAGTGTTTAACTTTAGGCAAATGAATCATAGTGAAAATGGTAAATTGTGGAGAGAGAGATTTATATAACTTAAGTCGCTGCTATGTGGCCTTGTCAGGAACCTTAGCTGCTTCCTAGGTATACATTCTTACCTTGTCCTACCAAAGTGAATGTGGAGTGTTTTTCCTTTGGTTCTCTTCCCTTTGGTCATTGTACCAGAGGATATGCTTTTGGTGCATATAACAGAAAACACAAATGAATAGTTTCAATTTAGAAGTTTGTATGACCTCTCATTATAATGTTAGAAGAAAGGAGGCTCTTGCATTGATTAATCAGTGGCTCAAAGATGTAGTGGAGGACTCATATTCTTTCTACTCTTCTGCTCTGCCATTTTCTGCCTATTCTCAAGCTCACCCCATCATGTTCTCAACACAACTGCAGTGGCTCCTTAGGTTCCAGGGGTTGAAGACATGAAGAGGCCTGCATTTTCCTCATGTTCCATTGAACACGATGAGATGAAAACGCTGGCTGAGGTCTCCTAGCAGGTTCCCTCTGGGTTGCTTTACAGGCCTCTTGTAGCCTGGTAAGGGGTATGGAATACCATGAATGGCCTAGGTTAATCAAGATTCATCCCTAGATGGAAAAGGTCCAGACCGGGTGTGATGGCGCATGCCTGTAATCCCAGCGGCTCAGGAGGCTGAGGCAGGAGGATGGTGAGTTCAAAGCCAGCCTCAGCAAAAGCAAGGCACTAAGAAACTCAGTGAGACTCCGGCTCTAAATAAAATACAAAATAGGGCTGGGGATGTGACTCAGTGGTTGAGTGGATTCAATCCCTGGTACAGAAAGAAAGAAAGAAAGAAAGAAAGAGAGAGAGAGAGGGAGGGAGGGAGGGAGGGAGGGAGGGAGGGAAGGAAGGAAGGAAGGAAAGGGTCCAATATAGCTGAAATGCACAGTCATCTAATGCTTGAGCAAAACTCAAACTTTGTTAGCAAACTTTTCTTTGTGGGAGAAGAAAGGGAAGAAAAACATAGTGTTTGCCATGGTCACAATTTGATGTCTGCCACCTCAGTTGTGGAGTTCACCGGTTTCACTAGGCACAGTGTGTAACAGTGAAGCACATATATCCTTTAATAAGGAAACCTAAATGACTAGTCTTTCCTTTCTTCATTCCTTGTCCCACTTTTCCTCTAAAAACTAATAGTCAACTTGGTCTCTCCTCTAGGGGCATGAGAGATGGAGAAAGAAGTTCTCAGATTTTGTGAGACTTTGTTCAGAGCTATGGTCTGAATATATGTGTTTCCTGCCTCAAATTAACATATGAAAATCCTAACTCCCTTGCAGGGCATGGTGATGCACATCTGTAATCCCAATTGCTTGGGAAGATAAGGTAGGAGGATCACCAGTTCGAAGCCAATCTGGGCAACATAGAGATCCTGTCTCCAGAGAGAGAGAGAGAGAGAGAGAGAGAGAGAGAGGATCCAAGCATGGGGCCCTTTTGGGAGGTGAGTAGGTCATGAGGTCACAAAGGTGGAACCTTCATGAATGAGATTCGTTCCCTTATAAAAAGGGTAGCCTAGGCTGACTGCCTTGTTCTTCCACCTTGTGAAGACACAGTAAGGAGGTGCCATTTCAATGAAAACTCGAAATAGGCCCTCACCAGACACTGAATCTGTTGATGGCTTGATCTTGGACTTCCCATCCTCCAGAACTGGGAGTAATAAATGTTTTTATGAATTACCCAATCTATGGTACTTTGTTAAGACAGCCTAAAAAGACTATCATTCAAATCATCAATACAGATCCATTTGTGCCAACAGTCAATACAGCAATAAATACTAAGAGAACACACATTTTGTGCCAGGTTCTGGGAATATAGTAGTTATTATTTTGGTCTTGTCAGTAAAGATTTTTTTTTTTTGGCTACAAATCCATATATCCATGCTCAAACTATAATCAGAATTCTTTTGAAAGAATGTTTTATTAATTCCCATCTCAAATCCTCTCTCCGGAAAGGAAATATAAAAAGCAACAGCACAAGGTAAGTAATAATTAGAAACAAAGGAAGAAAGACAACATAAAATGGTGCCTACACCATAATTACTAGCCATAAAGCCTGGTGTGATGGCATATTCCTGTAATCCCAGCTACTCAGGAGGCTGAGGCAGGAGGATCCCAAGTTCTAGGCCAGCCTCAGCAATTTAGCAAGTTGAAACAAACAAAAAGTGCCGGGGATGTAGCTAAGTGGTAGAATGCTCCTGGG
This sequence comes from Glaucomys volans, assembly GCA_020662805.1. Lineage (NCBI taxonomy): Eukaryota > Metazoa > Chordata > Mammalia > Rodentia > Sciuridae > Glaucomys > Glaucomys volans. The sequence goes on along the minus strand of JAJEJO010005309.1, from coordinate 926,421 downwards.
TTTAATCCCAAGTACCATAAGAAAAACATAATTATGAGGCATGATCCATCTGCAGATTTAGATTTGGGCTTACCAGCAGGCAGCTCAAAATGGGAACTGTGGCTACTTATACAGTTCATATAGTCAATAAGATAAAAAGGGCAGTGGCCCCAAAGAAGTACAACCATTCCTGGAATGAAGGCTAGAAAAGTTCTCTGGAAAGAGCTCCAGAAAAAAGGCAATGTGAAATGTTGAACGATGTGCTCCATCATATCTTTAGAGGAGGTCCAGTGATAGCTCTTTCTAATAGCATCCTTCAGAAAAGTAAATTCTGCTCTGGGGAGGGAGGGTGGTGAGAGTGGTTTCTTTGAAATTCCAGTATCTATTCATAACTTTGAAAAGTCACAAGCACATTTCTAGTTTAGAACATTTCAATAGTTCAGTGAGGAAAAAGAATTAACAGTCTGTTTTCTAGTAGAAGGAGAAAGTCCTTCCTTCAAAGCTCTAGTGTCACTGTTCCCGTCTCCAACCAACCAACACACACACACATACACACACACACACACACACACACACACAGAGCCCCCTGAATTTTCATTCCATAGCTTAGCTGAATGAAGGAAAGGTTATAATGTAATGTCTGTTTTTAAAATGGAACAGGAGCAAGAAGCCATCAATTAAGGAAATGAGGAACTGAGACTTGGTAGTAAATTATAATTAAGAATCATTCATTCTTATATACTAATGGAGTCAGATTTTGCATGAGTCCTGGAACTCATACAATTTTTGATGCTAAGAAAAATAATGTAAAATTATGAATATAAAAATTGGTATGAAAATAAGTATACAGAAAGAAAAAGTAAACCATAGTAAGTTCCTGGAATAGGGCTGGGGGTGTGGCATAGTTGGTACAGTGCTTACTTAGTATGTGCAAGGCCCTGGGTTTGATCCCCAGCACTGAGAAATGAAAAATTACTAAAGCCTTGGAGATCCATGTTCTTTTCTTCTGAGATTAGGCAATTTACCAGAAATGCTTACATAGAAACAATTCCTGAATGTGTCCTGCCCTCTGTTTCCCACCAGCAGCTAACCCTAGCATAGCAGGGGCCAATGGGAGCGCAACCCCAAGGCCTAAGCTTTATAGGCAGTCTTCTCAGTTCATGTCACTAAGTCCAGGGTCTTTTTCTAGAAGACTAAACTTTTTTCAATGATGATGCAGACTTTAAACTGCTCTTGACAAAACTAGACATAAATCAATTCCTTCATTTCTTTGGAAACACATTCATATTCATCTGGAAGAAGTAATATCTCCCAGCTTTGTTCTTTACATACAAAGTGACAGTGTGCCTTTTCTTAGCAGCAGGGCTCTAAATATGGGTATCTTTGGCTATTGTGCAAGAGAATTTCCAGAGAAGTGTCTTGGGGTCAAACAGGAGGAATGTTAAGATTTGCTCTGCTCTGTAAGGCAAGCGGCAAGTTGGGAAACTCTGTGATATCCCAGTGCATTTTCTGTCCTATCTTATCATCTACTGAAATTAATTTTATCTTTATCTCTTGCATGAAAGTTATTCTCAGGTTTTCATTGACCAGCTATGGAATTTTTTTTTTTTTTTCGGTACTGGGGATTGAATCCAGGAACTCAACCACTGAGCCACATTCCTAGCTATTTTTGTGTTTTGTTTAGAGACAGGGGCTCTCTGAGTTGCTCAGGGCCTCACTAAGTTGCTGAGGTTGGCTTTGAATTTGCAATCCTGCTATGAGAATTTTGACTTCAATTTTGTAACTAGTAATTGAAAGTAGAAAAGCCATATGGAAAAACTATCTCTAACCTGAAAAGTAAATTAGGATAGGATCTATCTTATAACAAAATTGGAAGCGTGTGGATCTCACTAAGTGCGTTTCCTCTTCACTTCTTGTAATTTTACTATGAAATTGAAGCAATGTTAGCATATTTGCCACACAATAGGTTTTCTGTAGTAAGAGCAAAGAGTCCCTGGCTGAAGGGAAGCAAGGCCCTTGCATGAGTGTTGAACACTGAATGTTAAGTGATCAGGTCTTTTACAAGTGAAACGTCAGTTTAATACAGGAAACCTCCACTGCAGCTTGGCACTTCGTAGTAATTGAATTTCCGGCTGCTGATTCATGACAGTGACTTCCCTGGAAGATGGTGTGTGCTAGCGAACCAGACACTGTGAGTGCCCAGGGGAAAGTGACTCTGAGCCAAGGCAGGAAAGCAAGCCTGGGATCCTCAGGGATGATTATTTAACCTCTGATCCATGGGTCTCTGGAGAAACTGGGGAAGCATTTTAGAACTGACATTTCTTCTTAGGAGACCTCAGAGCTGCCACCAAGAACATATCAAGCAGATTCACAATTTTTTTTTTTTTTAAGAAACTGTGTATAGGGAGGAAAGGGGGAGCAACACATAAACTTACTAAGGGACAAGAGGAGCCGGGCATGGTGGTGCATGCATGTGATCCCAGAGACTCGGAGGCTAAGGCAGGAGGATTGGTAGAATTTAATGTGAGCCTATATCAAAATAAAATGAAAAGGGCTGGGGATGTAGCCCAGTGGCAGAGCTCCCCTGGGTTCAGTCCTTGCTATGTGGATGGGTTGGGGGAGTCTGGAGAAATTGAGGGGAGAGGCCTCATGCACTCTGCAGCTGCAGCAGGAATGTGAACTTCCACCACCCTCACCCTTTGACTGCAGCATCTAGAACAACCGGTTATATTGTGATGCATATCAAGGTTATTGGACTCTTGAATTTTTATGAACATGTCCATTTTGTTTATACATTCTTTTCTTTATCTGCTGTCAGTTAGTAGGCCCTGTTTTATCCCTCAAAGTTTTAATAGACATTTCCTAAAGAGAAATTTTATCCATGCTGTAATAAATCGTGCTGATTATGTTCCCACTTTCCTTGCCTTGTCTGGAACATGGATTCAGATCTGTCTGAAGCTTTGTCTCCTGAATTACAGTTTTAAATAATGTTCTTTTACTACTATGGTTTCTGAGTTTGAATTGTTCAATAGAGAGCATAGTCTCAAAGAGTTCTGATATGGGTAAAAACATAAACAATACATTAGTTTTTAAACTAAACACAAATTTGTTATTTTAAGGCATTTTCCTTAATAGTTAAATAGCTGAGGAAACAAATAGAAATCCTTGGATTGCTTAAATGCCTAAACAAGAAAAATTGTAATTAATTAATTGTTCGATAAGAACAATTTCGATAAATAGATGGTTTCCACAAGATACCTAAACACAATTTTAGTATTTTTTTTTAATATCTTACCTTTTCAAAATATTCATTGGCAGGTGTGTTTTGCTTCTGAAATTATTGGGTACTGTTCAGCAAGGTGAGAAAGAATGTAGTTTTGTGCCATAATAATATAACAATTGTTCCCATTTATTTTATATTTTATATTTATCATATACCAGACTTTGTACTGATTTTTTTCTTTCCTTTCTTTCCTCCTCCTCTTCCTTCTTCTTCTTTTCTTTTCTTTTTTCTTTTTTCTTTTTTTCTATATTGGGGATTGAAGCCAGGGGCATTCTACCACTGAGTTACATCTTTTTTTATTTTATTTTGAGAAAGGTCTTATTACTGAAAGCTTGGTCCTTGTCCCTGATGCCAATCTAATAATGAGGACAGGGTTTTGAGAAAAAGGAAAAAGAAGTTTTATTGCTTTGCTGGTGAAGGAGAAATAGAGACTGATTCTCCCCATCAGGGGAACAGAGGGATTTTAAAGAGGCAATCCAAACTAATTCTGTTTCCCCCAAGATTAGGGAGGGGAAGATTAGGGAGAAGAGATTAGGGGAGGAGAGGAAGAAGAGAAAAAAATATGTCTGTTTTAGAACAGCAAGGGCTTTATTCAAACTATGAAGTGGACCACTGTTACATTTCCCCAATGTTAATTTTTACTTTCCATTTCTGTGGAAAAATGGGCAATGACATCTCCAAGCTGCTTCCTGCTGAGACAGGGAGGAGCTGGGGGTAAGTGACCAGAAATCCTGTTCTCTAGCAATGGAGCAAGGACAATTAAGGGTACTTAGCATCAAGGGCTAAGGCCCATGGTGTCCAGAGGCCCATGGTGGCAGTTGGTGGGTGATTGGACAAGGCATACATAGGGAACGGATCGCGCTACAAAAATAATAAGACAGCAAAGCATTAATTTTTTGTTAGCAATTGGCACCAGTTAGCATTTCAGTCACTCTCTGAAACTCAGGACAAACTTATGACTCTAGTGTCATTTTTGATAGTTGTTATTAGGCACTCCTACACAAGGACCCTTGCTTTATAGCCTCCAGCTTTACTTACTTTTGGTAGGGCTGACACAAGTATACATATTAAGTTACATTGAAAAAACCATTTTCCTTTCACATGTCCAGGTAGGACTGTTTTGGTTACACACTCCTGCCAAGTGTTTAAGACAAATTTGGTCAAAATTGAACTTGTTCTTATCTACTCTCAGGGTCAGCTGAGATTTGCTAGAGATAACTCTTGGAATGTGTGAGAAGCCTCTTGACTCCGTTAGCCTTCTTTTACCAGTAGTGCCATCCAGGATGGGTCAGAGTCTTGCTGACCATACAAGGCTTCCTTTTGAAGCATCAGGGACATTTCCTTCTCCAGTGACCTTCCTCCTTGCAGAATGTGTACTGGTTGGTTTCTTGTTCTCTCTGGGCCTCCTGATCACCCTGATGAGGAGGTCAGGTGACTCACTAGAGTTGCAGGACCCTTAGAGGAGTTCCATTATTCCCTGGGTCCAAGCTGACCTTAGAGTCAGGGGCCAAAATATTGGCTGCTTTTTCCTTGGCCCTTTTGCTTCCTTCACATTGGTCTCCAAATTTTTTATTTTAAACACTCAGCAAGCCAGTTCCATCAGTCTTAAAGTGGAAGTAATGGGTCATAATTTCAATGTCTATTAGTCCTGGGAGTCAGCATTATATCCTATCTGTCCTAAAGGTGATAACTTATTGTCTTAAATTAGTTCAGGTGTTCTGTTAGAAGTAGTATTTCTGCAAGGCAACAGTTATAAAGTTTTACAAGGAAAATACAAAATGAAAACTAATGTATCTTTGGTGTTGATTTAGCCTTTATGAAGACCCATATATTTATCAACTTAATTACTTATGAAATTCGTTACAAGTTTTACTTTCTTTTAAAATTCTTTTACAAACCTAAATATCTTTTACAATTTAACTTTGCCCAACTTTTACTTATTTTGAGATCATAGTAAAAATCTATCTTTTGAAAAACTAAATAAGCTTAATTCTAGCCTACTTTGGAGCCATCCTAACATAGAGAAGGATGAGAGGCAGAGCCTTAACTCAGGCAACAATCTTAAAGTGTTTTATTTCTGAAAGTGATCTTTGCCTCTTTTGTAGAAGTATCATTCTACAAATTCTCATGTATTATTTCCTGAGGCTACCTCAATCTCAGTCAACATAATACTACATTACATCTGAAACATAATTAAACAAGAGCTAAGAGAGCTCTTAACTTTCTTTTTGTGGAAAAAGTGGCAAAATGTTTCCATATTCCACATTGTCAACCTTTGAACAAATTAGGCTCTCCTTATTACATTCTAAAATTACATTTAAATTTTCATCCTAGTAAAAGAGTAACACAGAATTTTATGTATGACTTAATTATAATGGGTTACCTATATCTAATATTAAATGACATAAATAAACACCAACAAATTTGTTATTTCTATATAAATTCAAAGGGGACTATTGCTACAGACAATTTTAGTTTGGGGAACACCAACTTGGTAAAGTGCTTTACTAAACTTTACATTTAAACAGGTGAGTATCCTTCAAGAACATGAATACATCTAATATACAAAGAATTCAATAATGGTTAGAATCACAATTACACAAAGATCCTTATATTAACTAAGTTTATCTTTTAAAGTAAAATTAGAATCCATAGTATATAGTAACTATAATCACAGGTCTCCATAGGTAGGAGGTACTAGCAAAATCAAAGGATAGCTTTAGATCTCTTATACATTTAGGAAACCGTATTATGATCAGAAATAGACTTAGTCAAAGTAAACAGATATAAACTAGGTTTTTAAGTGTCAATGTGGTCCTTTTATGTCATATACAATATACAAAAGAAAGCACTTATTTGTTACCTTGCCTGTAAACTTACCTAAACTTTCAATTTACAAACTTTAACATAACACTTAGACAAGGTTCAGACAAACATAGTTCTCAGATGAGTACATATCTCTAGTCACACATATTTAGGGTGTCAACTACATTGTATGAATCTAAAATAAAAGTTGTTTATTAACCAGTTACAAAGAATCATGTAAAAGACGATAAAACAGGTACAAACTCTAATTCCTTTCAGACTTAGTTTCCCTAAGTAATAAAACCTGGCACAAGAAGTTATCTGGATAGATAAGAGCTATCAATGTGTTAGGCTTTGCTTCATATCAGTACATTAAAATTTGACCTTAGAAAAACTCTCAAATAACTTTGTGCTAATTATAGCCAACTTTATGACATATACAAACTTTTTGAGATTTACCTTCCACAAATCTGCAACTTACTTAGACTTTCTACAACTTGTTTACATCCTTAGTTTTGTCCTCTCTTTCATCTTGGATTTGAACATAAGAATATTATTTTACCATACAAAATACTTTCTCATCCAGAAACATTTCTTTTTCCTTCTAATTTTCCATACTAAATGTATTTTTCCATACCTAGAACTTTCTTATAACTCTTCTAGTTTTAGACTTTTTCTTAAAATATTCTGAAACAATCTTTATGAATGCATTTAATATACACAACAAATTTCATCCCAAGAGAGAGATTGGACAATCTGGCATATACAAAAATTGTTCCTTAATCTTTTTTCTCCTAGATTACATTCAAGGAGGTGGAGCACAGGATATTGTTGAGCCTGACCTGTCTCCCTCTGATTCTCATAATGCCATTCACTTTGAGTTCCCCACTGTCAGTTGTACACAGAGATTCTTTGGGACCCTTTTTCTTACAGTAGGAATATTGGTATTCAATGAAGGAGGCCCTTTCCATTCTTTTTTTTAGGCTTCCTTGAAGGTCTCTTTGTAGAGGCTGCTAACAAAACACAGGTTGGCTTTAATTTCTGTTTTGTTTTTTCTAGGGGCTGTTGCTTATCCCTCCAGGCTCCCCACACATTTAGTTGGATGGGATACTATCATAAAGAATTGCTCTACCCTAGTGATGGGTGTTCCATGGTCAAATGGGGTGCCCTGTCAGATCTTAAAAGAGGAGACCATTCCTGTCCCCACGTCATAAACTAACAGTGCTAGAAATATTGCCAGGGGCTGGGAGGCAGGGCAGAGGCCAGATACTTTTTGCTCATTTCTCTACAACTCAGGCAGTTTTCCTGGGACTTTTTTTTCCCAGTCCAGGACTGGTACACTTAACCCATAACAAGATGATCTGCAGTTGCCTAGGGCTAGGCTGAGAAGCAGTGCCTTTTTGTACCCTCAAGTTAGTTTCCTACTATTCAGACTCCTTATCGTGCAACTGCATAAATGCCTGTACATACAGAATTTCTTCCACTTACTTTACTTCTGACAGACCAACTCCAACTGCAGGATTGTACAATAATCCAGAAATCCATTCAAAGGCCAAATTGTGTTACAATAAAACATCTTTCTCTTAGACATGCTTATACCCATAGGTGGTCCTTTCAGCCAGGCTTTTTCCCAAGAGACTACCGATAGAATCAATGCAGTATTGTCCATGTCTTAATAGGCCAGTAACAGATACAAAACAACAAAAACAACCCCCCCAAACAAAACAAAACCCACAAACAAACAAAACACATAGAGGGACAGACAAGCAGAGGGAATTCCAGAACCCGAGGCCATTAAACAGTGGAGAACTGTACAGACCAAAACGGAGCAAATTCCCAAGGTTCCTGAGTCCCACTTAGCCATGGCTCTTACACCAGTGGTGCTGCAGCTGTCGCCACAAAGTAGGACCAGGTGTTCCCATGAAGAGGAACCAGACGGTGGAATCAAGGGTCTTGGTGTGCACACCGGGAGACTTACCAGATGGCCAAGGGTGTCACGACTTTACTGCATTGTTTCCTTTTTTCAGAGTAGACCAACTGATGGAACAACCTGTACGGTTCAGGGAGAGGAGGTGGGAGTTCCCCGAAGCAAAAGGAGCTTCAGCAGCCACTGGGACAGTCCCTCAGTCCCTTCCTTTACTCACAGGAACAACTCCTCCAGTTCCACCCTAGGCAAACTCACTCCATCTCCTAATTCTCCAGCAGTTGGCATTCAACAAGCTCACGAGCCACCTTGCATCCTCAGCAAGGAAGGGGAATTGCCTGGAGTGCCAGACCTGCCCAAGGAAACCAGGGTGAAGGGTTTTCACTACATAGTCGCCAATTTGTTATCAAAAGTTTGATCCTTATCCCTGATGCCAATCCAATAATGAGGACACGGTTTCAAGAAAAAGGAAAAAGAAGTTTTATTGCTTTGTAACAAAGGAGAAACACAGGAACTCCTGTCCCAGAGGCTATGATTCTCCTCATCAGGGGAACAGAGGGTTTTAAAAGACGTGATCCAAAGGAATCCTGTTTTCCCCAAGATTAGAGAGGTGGGGAAGAATAGGGAGGAGAGATCAGGGAGGAGAAATTAGGAGAGGAGAGGAAGAAGACAAAAAAAGAAGTCTGTTTTAGAGCAGCAAGGGCTACAGTCTCACTAAGTTGCCTGGCCCTAAACTTGTGATCCTCCTTTTTCAGCCTCCCAAGTGTCTGGGATTATAGGTGTATGCCACTGTGCCTGGCAGCAAGATATTTTATAAGAAGGATTTGTGTGTGACTTTGGGTTGTGTTGGTGGAGGGGTGGGGGATTGCACTGGAGATCTAACCCAGGGCCTTGTGCACTCTAGGCAAGTGCTCTACCCCTGTGCTCTGTCCCCAGCCCTGATCTCTTTTTGCATATGTCTTTTGAGATTACATTTTTTAAAAATTATAATCTCCACCCAGTAAAACACTTAAAAGAAATCAAAGGGCAAAGAGTGAGATGTACCTAAAGTAAGTTGGGAGGCTGAGGTTGAGGCTGATGCTGAGGCGGGAGATGCCCTGAGTTCAGTAGTCAGAGATCAGCCTGGGCAATGTACCAGTATCCCATTTCAGGGAGAAGAAAAAAAATATATTTATGTGTACACACACACATATGTGTGTCTAAAATCTCATTTAATTCATACTATCTCCATATGTGGTAGTTATTTTAAGTTGAAGTATAGAACATACTGACCTCAAATCATAAGGAAGGAGAACCACATAGAGGACTCAAGCCAGTTTCATTGCTGCTTCCTTCCTCTCCATCATCATCTCTCCAGATGCAGATGACCTTAGCTTGGATTCCACTTCCCCCACCCACCTCCTTGTACTTCTACTGCTTGTCTAAATTATTCCCCTCCTTCAAGGCCCTGCTCAGAATAATAATAACATTTTCTGAATGTTTACTATGTGCCAGGCACTTCCACATTCATTATCTTATTTAATCCTCATAATAGCCTTTGGAGACATGTACAATTGTCTTAACACTATTAATAGAAGTGAAGCAGGCTTAGAAAGCCTGTTAAAGCTAGTTAACAGCAGAGATAAGACTCAGCCACTGGTCTGATCTGAGGCTCCTGTCTCCCAGCTAGGTCCTACCTACTCCACAAAGTCCTCTCTGACTCCATGGGCTTGGAGTGATTTCAGTTTTCTGGGTAGAGCATTTCTTATTTATAAACAAAGACAGTATCTGCTTGCAAACTACCCTGGATTATTCTCTGGCAGTTTAGCATTCTAGATTGTTCTCTTTCAACCTTTCTATCTGCTTCTGGAAAGCAAAGGATCTATTTTTAATGCTCAATCATAGTGCAGTTGTAGAAGTCCTAATGAGACCTTATAAAATAAGAAAATGAACTAATGAAAATCGAACTCTTTGGATTTCTGTCAGGAATTATAGTATCATATATTTAACTTTTGAAAAATCAAATATATGTGCCCTGGAAACTGTGAAAGAAGAAAAAAGGCAATATAGTTAGTGCAGTGATTCTGTCTGCCATTGTTCTCCCAGGGCTTTTGGCTCTTCCTCATAGTCCTTTAGGCCCATCTGGGTGCCTCTGTGTTTCTGAAAAGCCTGGCAGCACTAGGAGGCTGGGACCTGCCTTGGACTGGTGGGTCTCCATTCTGTGGGCTTCTCAGGGTACAGGTGCACTTCTTATTAGTGTGTCCATACTGCTTCAGGGTGTATATCTTCTTTTATTTCTAGTAAAAATACATCATAGCCTCTACATATAAGCCAGCTACTTTATCTGGTGCTCAGTTGAGAACTTGGGACTAAATCCAAATGGTGGAATTAAATCTGACTATATATATCCTGCTACACAGAAATCCAAAAGGATCTTAAAATTGAGCATACATAGTTTCTACCTTTGGAACCTAGCCTCAACCTCAGATGAGACTACGTTGAACTGGAGGTCCCTAGCCAGAAAATCTTTAGATTCCTTTGGTTCACACTCCAATAAACATGAAAACAATTTTCTACAGTGAAAAGAGATCTGTTGTGTGAAATGAAGTTATTTTGGATTGTTTTTTCCTCCCTCATCAGTCTCTAGTAGCAATGTTTCAGTCTGAAGACTAATGGGAATCATAGGTGTGGTCTCTCTTTAGAGGAATCAGCAACACACTCTCTGATGGGTCAGTATACCTTAAACTGAAGAAAAGGGACTTCACTGTTGGGTGGGGTGGATGATTGTATCAGAAGGCCTCCAAGATTCCTCCCCAACCCCTTGCTCTTTGGTGGTTTTCCAGCTGTCCTAAGGTTATTGTAAAAAGGTCTTCTGAATCATCTATGGCCTCCTTTTCTCCTTTAACCAAGCATATCATCAGTTCTCCAGATACTTGGCTCTTACTCCTTTTGGAAGCAGTAGGGTTCTGGATCACTAGCTGGGCTTCAGGCACCACTGCCTGAACCTACAAGGACAAATGTAACCCACTGACCTGAAGTGGCCCAGTTCCTACTCTTGCCTGCCTCCTGTTAGCTCAGAGCACTCACAGAGGGTGGACTAATTAAATTTAGGCAGAAATAAGTATCACTTGAAAATATTTGAATCCTGGGGTCCCAAGCAGATGTAGAGGTTTACTTTGGAGCCCTTCTATGAAAGTAGAAGAGAGATCTGAGGCTCTAGGCCAGGACTTCAGGGTTGGGAAAGCTGGACACCAGAGTGGGCACTGGGAATTGCTGGGTATGGTTATGGCCCCTGCCTTGACCTTTGGGCCCACCTGGTAGTCTCTGTGTTTCTGTACAGCCATCTTTGCCTTATGTGACCCACTTTTGGCTTATCTGAGGAATGATGTTCTTGGACAATGACCCTTACCCAAAGACCCTCAGAAGACTCTTTCCCCATTCTCATATTTTATACCACTTTAGGGGCACATTGAGCTAGGTTCCCTTAAATGGGCCTTTATTAAAAAGGTATCTTTGACAGCTCTTCACCTCATCTCCCTTTTTGCCTGTTCTTTCAATTCCACCCCTACGTTCTAAGAGTGCTTCCTGGCTGGAGGAAGACCATCCTATGGCTTCTCTACCCAGTAAGCCTTCCCATTCATCAAGCCACAGCCCAGGTGCCATCTCCTTCAGGAAGCCCTCCCTCCTCCCCTACCACTCCCCAAGTCCCACCCCTGCTGGCACTATATCCCTCCCTTGCTCCCAGCACACGTGATACTTGCTCTATTGATCTGTCTACCTTTCACTCTGAATTGTTATCTCTTGAAGAATAAGAACCAGATTTTAATAGTTATTGCATTCTTGACTCTGGATCTGGACAATTGATGTTAGGGAACATCTGAACTACATGGGAAGTTTTATCTTCCTACCTCCTATATTATGTCCTTGACTTTATTTGTTTGTTTTTGGTGGTACTGGGATCAGTTCCGGGTGTGCTTTACCACTGAGCTACATTCTCAACCCCCTTTTTTTTTTAAATTTTGAGATAGGATTTCATTAAGTTGCTGAGGCTAGCCTTAAGCTTGTGATCCTCCTGTCTCAGTTTCCTGACTTGTTGTGATTATAGGTATGTGACATTTGCCTGGCATTTTGCTTGATTTTAACTTTTTAAAGTCACACAGTTTTAAATAAATCAAAAGCATAAAGAAGACCACAATTGATATTTATTTAGATTTACCTAAATTAATATCTAACTCCTTGCCATATGTACTTCATGACTTTTCTTTCAGCCCAAATTATTTCAAAGTAAATTCCAGATATAATGCTGTTTCACTCATGTACCCCTATCTAAAAATAATATATTTCCCTGCAGAACCATAATATTACATACTATATCATCACACAGATTATAACATGATAAAATAATAATAATAATAATAATAATAAATAATTCATAAATATCATCAATCGTTTTCAAAAGGCCTTATTCTTTTTTTGTTTGTTTTTTACATTTGGAGGTGATGAGGATGATCTGGGTCCTACACATGCTAGGCAAACCCACTGCCAATGAGCTACACAGCCAGTTCTTTTTTCTTTTTCTATTTCGAGACAGGATCACCCTCGTTGCCCAGACTGATCTTGAATCTGTGATCCTCCTGCCTCAGCCTCCTGAGTAGTTGGGATAACAGGTATGCACCTCTTTGCTTTCTTGAAAGGTCTTTAAAACTGTGTTATTCAAACCAGAATCCACTCCAGGGCCACACATTGCTATGAATCTAATTTTCTTCCCTCTTTTCTCTTGTTATTGATTTGTTGAAGGAATTAGGCCAATTCTGTGAAAACCCCTTTTCATGGTGCTGTTTGACCTCCCCAGACTTCTGAGGTGGAACTGACCTAAGGGAGAATCAAAGCCACCACAATGGAGGCTCCTCTACTTCAGGAATCCTTCACTTCTGTCTTCCTTTTAATTCCCATCATCCAAGCACAAATCCCTAAGGCACTGACTCAAGAGTAAAAGTTTGTCTTTGTTGTGCTCTGTCATCTTGTGCTTGTATGTCCCTTTCCTGGTGTGAGACTTCCAGTAAAGCAGGGCCTACATGACTCTCTCTATAGCTTCCAGGAACAACCACATGAAGCCTCAGTGTCTTTAGCACATTCTGGGGAGAAAGCCTTTGAACTTGGGGCTCTGAGACTTCATTATGCATAGCAGCAACTGCAGCCACCATTTTTCAAAATAAAGTTAAAATTCTCTCCTTCTAATGTCCATAAACTCAACAATGCTCTTTATGTCATCTCAGAAAAACAACCTATTTTTCCAAGTGACATAAGGTCCAGCAGTCTCATTCCTACCTTATGGCTCTGGATAGATAGTCTCCAGGCAGAAAATTACACAAGTTGCTGCCTCTTCCAGAAAAATAAAAAGAAGGAGAAGGAGGTGGAGGAGGAGGAGGAGGAGGAGGGGGAGGAGGAGGGGGAGGAGGAGGAGAAGTTTCCATTGTTTTGATTAAGAGATGTGAGGGATTTGGGCCAGTCTCTGGCACAATGTCACTAGGGAATTGTCTTGGCTGAGATGCTCCAGCAAATCAGCCAGGAAGAGCAGGATTCACTTTTTATTTTATAGGTAGGGGTGGAAGGGAAGCTGGACAGGAAGAATGGAGGAGGTGGGGTGCTTCAGAACAGCTGGGTTTGGATCAGAGGCCCTGGGCTAAGGTCGGTCAGAGAACATGAAAATTCCAGGCACAAAGAGAAGTGGAGTCATGCCAGCAAAGGGTGTGAGCTGGAAACCCGAAAAGGACAGTTTCTTCTAGCCTGACATAAATGTCTAACTGTTGACTTTGGCTCACTGGATTTCTATTTGTGTTTATTTTTATTATTTTATAAGAAAAAGCTCTCCAACAGCTACTAGGGGTGGAGTAGATTACATTTTATTCTTCCTGAAAATGGTAAAATGCTTGATAGACAAAGAGGGTGGAGAAGAGCAGACTTTACACTTTTAATTAAATTCTCAATTTGTGTGAAACCTTTTCATTTTCTGGCTCTTCCTCTTAATTTTGTTTCCTGTTTTTCCTTTCTGCCCTAATACTCCCTCTCCTTGCTTCCCTCCACCCTGACTCTACTCTCTTTCTCTACTTTCATTTCAGTGGCTGGCAAAATCAGAGTGTTTGATTTTGAAATAGTCACTGCCAGAAGGTTATGAAACCTTTTTCTCCAGAAGTTTTGCTAAATTGGTCTGAGTCTTTCTTTTTTGCAACAGCTTAGGCTCTGTGTGTGTGTGTGTGTGTGTGTGTGTGTCTTGGGAGGTTGCTGGTGACAAATCAAGCATCTTCTCAAGGACCCTCCCTCCTTGTGCCACACAAAACCTGATCCTCAGAGTGGGTCCAGAGGGTGGGGAGTAGGAGAAGCTTCTCTGTTTTTTCCTCAAAATAATTTTGTTTCATGGTTGGTATGGAAATCAGGTTGCTGAGACTGGCAGGGAAAGCCAGAACCTGTGATTCTGAAAACTATTTTTAATTGAGAGACATACTGAAGCATACTGGGATGAGGTCTGGGCCACCTATGTGTGTAGAGACACCTACAGCATTTGGGTCTTCTGTGAGGTTGGATACTCCTCTCCCTGTGAAAAGAGGGAAAGGGGACTGGGAGTCAGCTTCAGTTTTCTGGAGTATATTAGGAAGCCAGGTAAGTAACAGGAAATAATCACTTGGGCTTTACAGCTCCTTGGTGCTTTATTGGAACCAGTGACTATAGAAATAGGTATATAAAGAATCAAAGAACAAACTGTAAAATTGAGGGAGATAGTAAAAGGTTTTGGGGGGCAGACAGGGAAAATGAAGTTGGGAGAGACAGAGAGGAGATATACAGACAGACAAACACTAGTTAGCACCTTCCACTTCTGAATACCTTGCAGTGTGGGCCTGGGAAGGTTTATTGTGGTAGTCTAGAGTGGACTGCAGTGGCCATTTCTGGATTTTGACCTTTAAGTTCTGTTCTTCCTTTTCCTTCACTTCTTCTCTAAGGGTGGCCTCTATTTCAATAATCCTTCCCCAGGTCATCTGATTCTTTTGGGCTTCACTGTCCTTCTCCAGTGGTCCAGTGAATGAAGGCTCACTGAGCCCACAGCAATCAAGCCTGTGATTACACTCAGAGTTCATCAGTACCTGAGGGGTCCCTGTACTGCTCACTGGATCTTGTCTTATGTACCTCTTGGGATCACAATTGGTGGCTGGTATTTAAGGCTTACTTGTTAAAAGAAGGACGGAAATGATTTCAGTAAGTTTTGTTTTTACTATAAATGAAACCATAATCAGAGAAAACTTGTGATTGTAAAGTTGGCATTTATTTTTTTTAAACCAGTCTTCTGTTGGGGAATTTTTCTTCTACTTTATATGAAAAAATAAAAGCCACCAGACAGGAACTTCCTCAGATTCTTGCCACACACTTACCTGCAAAGCAACTCATCATTTCCTTCTTCCTTACTGTTATAGTTGAAGAGATTTCTCATTGCCAAAGGTCTGTTTCAAGGCCCTAAATCTCTCTTACAGGCTGATTGACTTTGCTTCATTGTAGATCCCTTCTCTCTGCTTTGGTTTACTTGCTACTGATTCCTTCCCCACCAGCATTTAAACAAGTCTAAATTTTTCCCTTGAAAATAATACCTCCGCCATCCCCCCCACATCCCCCACCCTGCCTTTCTTCTACATCCCTTTCCACCCACTGCCTCATCCGACTTGTTTTGGTTACAGTCAAGTTTATTGAAGCAGGTGTCTGCACTCATCATGACCAATTTCTTGCTTTCACCTGAAATTCTCCTTCAAATCTGGCTCCTCCTCCAACATTCTTCTGATACCTGTCCTATCAAAATCACTAATAACCTTATTGCTAAATTTTTGTTGTGTTTTTAGTTTTGCTGTACTGGGGTTGAATTCAGGGGCACTCTATCACTGAGATACATTCCCAGAAACTCCCCTGCCCTTTTATTTGAGACAGGGTCTTGCTAAGTTGCCAAGCCTGTCCTCAAACTTGCAATCCTCCTGCTTCAGTCTCCTGAGTCACTGGGATTACAGGCATGCACCACCATGCCTGGCCTTGTTGCTAAGTTTAAGACTCCCCCACTCTCAGCATTATCTGAATTGAGTTGTAAGAAGCATGCGATATTGGTGACGGTGGTCTTAAAACTGTCTTCCTTGGCTTTGGTGACATGTTTCTTTCCACTACATCTTCTTAGAATGCTTTGTGGTCTCTTCTATTACTATGCTTATTGTAGATTCCATGGAAAATTCTATAGTTTCTTTATCATTGCCACACCAAAATCTCACTAGCATTTCAGAATGGGTACATTCTAACTTGAGGTCACCATTTCCATCCCTAGCCTGCTCCCCAAGCTGTTGTCTCTTTCTCTGTTGATGATGCCATCGTATCTCTGGTTATTTAAATCATAATTCTGACATTATCCTTGACTCCTCCCATGGCCTTCCCCATGTCAATGCCAAGACCCATTAAATTTTACCTTTCAGATACCTCCAAATCTATCTACTTCTGGGTTGTTTTAAGTTACTGTCTCTTACCTAGTTAATGCAACAACTTCCTAACTAGTCTTCCTGAGTCCCTTTTTGCTTCCTTGCTTTCCATTCTTTGACAGTAGTCTCTGTTCTTAAACATTCTCATCTGAACACGTCACCCACTACTAATTTACACAGACCCTTTGATAGAGAGTGATTTTCAGGACAGTCTAGATTTCACAGCATGGCCTCCAAGGATCTCTGTCTTTTTGTTCTTTTCTTGCTTTTGTTCTTCTCTGGTCTTTTTTCTATGACCCTTACCCCCAGTCTGTACCTATCCTGAGCAATTGCACTCTTCTGAACACTTGTTCCCATTTCTCAGTCTTTGTATGTAGAGTTCCTGAAGATTTTCTCTTTTCTTCCTGGATAACTCAAACATATCTTCTATTTCACGTCCACAAAATATGAAACCCTTAAAACCTCTCCTGATATTTAGGAGTTCTCAGAGCCAACAGCACACCCATGAAACATCTTACCACACATAAGCCCCTAAGGGTCAGGACCCAGTTGAGTGGACCATACCACTTCTAATACCTTGCACAATACTGGCACAGATAGTTACTGAATGAATAACGGCGATTTCAACCAATGCTTGTGGGCAAATG
Source organism: Glaucomys volans (assembly GCA_020662805.1). Classification (NCBI taxonomy): domain Eukaryota; kingdom Metazoa; phylum Chordata; class Mammalia; order Rodentia; family Sciuridae; genus Glaucomys; species Glaucomys volans. Next base: position 909,309 of record JAJEJO010005309.1, on the reverse strand, counting down.
TGGTTCAATGACATGTCCTGTCCTGAGAATGTTGAAATTGTCATCATGTTTCTTTTGTCATTGGAGATAATGTTCATGGAGCACTTACTGTGGGTCATGCTATTTTATAGGGTAGGGAAAGAAGCCAAACCACTTCCTTATTTTTCCATTGAAATGATATTTTTTAAACGTCACTTTCATTTTTTTCCCTTTTATTTTAATGGTGATTAAAACTGAGATCACCACTCTAGGGCTTTGTGTATAAAAGTCCCCCAAGGACTAATCACTGACATTGAGCAACATGGACCTTAAAGAAATAGATTTCCTGGTTATCCTAGATATATGTTGACCAGATGCGGCCAACCATTCCCTTAGTGTCTGCAAATGTCAATGCCCAAAATAACTGTTTAACAATGTGCTTGTTTAAGATTGTTTTTAAATTTGGTGAGCAAGACTACTTGTTTCCCATCTTTAATAAATGAATAATAAACTAATAAGTGGACCTTTGGTTAGCTCTTAGGAATGCAATTGCTATGTACTGGGTGAAAGGAGGTCATTGTGAGGCACAGTGAAATCATTATTTGTGAGTTAGTGGAACTTTCAATGGTTTCCTGGAGCAAACATATTTACATGTCTGATACTTTGTGCCTATCTGGCAGAGGCTATAAATAATACTGTATCATATGTATTTGACTTTTGCAAGAGTCATCTAAGGTCCCTTTGCCCATACTTGTTATAGAATATTTTGCAGAGAACCAGCAGGAAAACAGGGTTCCCTGGATTAAGTTATTCCATTTCCGTCTCCATGGAGAGAGTACCATTTAATGTACCATTTAATGCTTCCTTAAACCACCATTCAGACTGAGAAGGAAAGAAGTCAATAAGATCAGGGCTATAGTCAGAATCTGAGCTGAATTATGAACTGAAAGCTGAATAAACAGAATTAATTTCCTGAGCCAAGTCAAAATATTATTTTTATTTCATTTTATTTTACTAGCTCTTAATTACTTTTTTTCTAAAACTGAAAAACTCATTTGGTGGAATCAGATAAACTCAGAATTGGATCATCCAACTTATTTTTTCCCTATAAATGTTGGAATTGGAATAAAATCAAAATATTTAAATGTTTCTTAAATAGAGTCTGAACTGGAGAGTTGTGTTATGCAAAATGCTGGTTATAACTGAAGAGAAATGACCCTTCAGGAATTTTAATTCCTCCAGGCTTCAGATGCTCAGCAGTTCATGAATTTAGTCAAGAACCAAAGAATAGAGCTCAAATGTCCCCTGATCCTAAACTGAGGTGCTAGAGTCCTCAAGCAGGACATTCTAATAGGCAGGAACTAATTCTAACAGAATTAGCACATCATCTCTTTTGGACTTCATATGAACTAGTTGTGGGGTTAGGAAGTTGAAGGAATTTGCAGATAAAGAGAATGTGCTGGAGAAGTTGGACATTTGCGGCCTTTCTCCCTTATTCTCTACAGAGGCTACAGAGGAGAGTGCTTGCCCCAACTCAAGCCTAAGGGGAGGGTTTCAGAGATAGACACACCTATAAGTGAAGGGGGTGTCTTGGGAATAAGCTGCAAGAGTGCATGTCTTCTGAGTCCCCAAAAGGAACTCATGCCATCTTGAAATGAATCTTACCCAAAAGAACTTGCTAGACACAGAAAGGGCCCCAATCAGAGTGAGCAGTTGGAATCTAGGGAGTGATGGGGGGCACAAACTGCCAGCCAGAGAAGAATTGTTCCCAGCAGAGAAGTAGCACCATCAGAGAAAGAAACAGTTGTGCTGCCCTCTCCCCCCAT
>JAJEJO010005309.1:870014-907425 GCA_020662805.1 Glaucomys volans | reverse complement strand
CCTTCTTTCCTTCCTTCCTTCCTTCCTTCCTTCCTTCCTTCCTTCCTTCCTTCCTTCCTTCCTTCTTTCTTTTTGTAGTGCTGGGTATTAAACACAGGGCCTTGTTGTGCATGTTAGGCAAGTCTTTACCACAGAGCTACATCCCCAGCTCCAAATTTCTCTGAACTGTGTTTATGGGTGTGAGAGTACGGGTACTAGGGAACCCAGTACCCAGGGTCTCTCTGCCACTGAGCTATATCCCTAGCCCTTTTAATTGTATTTTGAGACAGGATCTTGTTAAATGGCCCAGACTGGCCTTGTACTTGTGATCCTCCTGCCTTAACCTCCTGAGTCTCTGGGATTACCAGCATGCACCAGCATGCCTGGTTTCTCTGAACTTTTAAAATGACAGAATGTTCTGGGACCTGGAAAAGTTATAGGAGTTGCCTAAGATTTTATCTTCAGTCTGGAAAAATGGTCCACAGAGTCAGCTTATTATAAAGGAAGGGAAAGATTAAAATTGCTTTCATGTTCACATTCTGCTGAGATCAACTTCTTCAAAAAATGGGTTGTGTATATATTTTGGAATGTTTGTTTAAAAACTCATGCAACTTGATACTTTATAGCCTCCTTTTACGTGTATGTGCCAAGCGCACCCAGGCGTGCACGCACGCACACATACATACACACACACCCGCAATCATACATGTGTACACAAAGACTTTGACAACTGCTAGAATATTTAGAGATATTCTAGTCCAACATATTCATTTTGTGAATGGGGAAAAGGAAATTTCAGTTATGTGACTTAATAATATTGACAACTACTCAGAAGATACTAAAATAAATCATGCTTTTGGGGGGTATATACATTAGACTTTCTCAAAGCAGAGTCAAGGAACCTTGGGTACTGATTGGGCACTCAGGATACTACTAGTTGGCTCATTGCATCTGCAGGACAAGGATGATTTCTTCTTTGGCTGAGGACCTGTCAGCCTAAATAACTGCAGTGCTTGATCAAGAGCCAAGCCTGGGAGGCTTGACACCAAGAATTTAAAGATTGTCCTTTTAGACAAGATCACCTTCAGACAACACCCGGGTCCTTTCTTGTCCTGAAATTTACCTCAGTGGGCTTCTAGAACATCAGTCTTTCCATACAGGCTTGGCTTTGCATCCCTGTTTTTTTTTTTTTTTTTTTTTTTCTTTCCACGACAAAGGAAAATCCAGATCTGTCCAAATCTGTCAAGGATCTAGGCAGGAGCACAGAGAAGGAGGCAATGGCCATATTCCATTCATCACCTTTTTTTCCTCCCCCTTCTGTTAAACTCTCCATTTAACATCACAAAATCACCTCTCCCTTACCACTTACAGGCCAATTATCCTGTGAATTATGGTGAGTTTTGGGGCCCCTTTCTCTGCTCTAGGGAGTTATCTTGGGCAAGATTCATTTCAAGGTGACACTGACTCCTGTTTGGGTCCCAGGAAACAGGTACACTCTTGCAGCTTGCTCCTGAGATACCCTCTTTACTTATGGGTGGGCCTTTCTCTATACCCTTCTCTTGTGGCTTGATATTGATGGCAAGAGAGGGGTATCTACCAGTGGGATCTGGCAAGCATTTCATGGTTCATGAAGCACTGAAGACACTTACTGATCTCAATCCCATACCTCTTCTATTCTTATGTTCCTGATGACAATGGCCCCCAATCACAGGTATAGTTGAATGGTTCAAAAATCAAGGTTGAGAGGCAATTGTCTGGAGTTGTATGTCAGGGTCTTGGATATTTATACAAATACCGAATAGAGTGAGGAGTGTGTGGAATTTGGAATGGAGAAATCTCTTGAGAAATGTGCGTGGCTTGAACCCAGGAGCCTAGCCTTCAGCCAACCTCTCTGTAACTGGGAGTCTATGGAGAATAAGCCTTCAACACAAAGATGTCTGCTTCAGTCTGAGGGATCCCCCAGCTCTGTTTCAGACTGTAGTAGGAAACTCACCTTTGTGCCAGCTCTGAGCTAAAAGTCTCCTTAGTCTTCACTGAGTGTACAGCTTCCTCATTAGCCTGGGTTGCTTGTCACCAAGTTCTGAAGAAGTCAAAGCCAATAATCACTCTGTTGTTTTGCTAAGAGCCTTCTTGACATTGCCAGATGACTCTTATTCCTAATATTTTGATTTTAAATCATACTGATAAGAATAACCTTTTAATAGAATCATTATTGACATTGTCCATTATATTAATCAGGGAGTCAGGGTAAATAATAACTATTGTAATAACTCCAAAGTCTCAGTAGTTTAATACTAGACAGGTTATTTCCCAAAACTATTGTAGTCCAATTGGGTGTTCGGCAACTGGATTGAGACAGCTTCTGTCTAGAATTTCTGCTATCTTCAAGGACACTAGAGTCCTTCCTTGGGTGCTCTGCATCTGACTTCTGGCAAGGGAATGGAAAGCATGTAAAGAACCCTGCCAGTGGGTTTAGGGAAAACAGCCCCAACACAGAGAGTCACATACAGAATCAGCCCATGCCTCATCTCCCTGCAAGGGGCTGGGATAGGCACTTCCCCTGGCAGAAGAAAAACAACAGCTCTGGTGAGCACTAGCCTGTCTGTAGCAGCAAATCTCTCTGGGTAAAGCAGCTGTGCAAGGAATTAGGAGGCCAGGGTCAGAGCCAGCCACTTGGGCTGAAATCCTGGCCCCACTACTTCCTAGCTGTGCGACTGTCTTATATAGTACAATTTACACAGTAAATTGGGCACAATAATGGTGTTTACTGATGACTGGAATAAGTACTGAACTTAGAACTGTGTGGCTGTACATTTTAAATATCTAAGAAATATTAGCTCTTATTAATGCATGTGAAGTGCCTAGCCCAGGTCTGGCAGAGGGAAACATTTGTTCTGTCAAGAGAAAATTAACACAAATTTAGTTTAAGGATCTTAATTGGTGATTCTAGAACTGGGAACACCTTATTTCACAACATAGAATGAGTGTTCCCAAGAACCAAGCAGAGAAGTTTGGTTTTGTAGACAAAACAGGGATGAGGAAAGCAGAATCTCAAAAGAAAATCAGATATGTTGTTGCAGAGTTACTTTCCTTGCAAAGGTCTTTAAAAGCAACCTTATCATGCCAGCTAAAACTGTCTCCCTTGGAGATTTGGCTATCATCTCTCTCTCTCCTGATTTCTTGAAAGGTCAAGTAGACAACTTAAATTTGGGCTTGGATGCATAGATGATTAGCAAGAGTGACTTCATTTTGGTTTGGTCTGTTGGGTTTAGTGCAGGAGCTCAGTCCAAACCAATGGCCCCAATAATATTTTGTGTAACAGTAGCTATTGTTACTCCTTTTCTTTATTGACATCTTCATCTAAAAACATTATTTTCTAATGTTCAGGACCCTCCACTGATCTCTCTTCATCAGCTTCTCCTTTTCTTTCCTATTGTTCTCTTTCCTGCAAGTTTAGATGTCTGTTTCCATTCCTGATTTTTATTTCTCTCTCTTCCATCATGCACCCTCTGGCTATAAAAGTCCCTTTTATTTATGCCCCCCCCCCCCCGGCCTTCATTTCCTTCTCCTCTATCAAATGCCCCTCAAAACTTCCTCTTAATGAAATCTTGTCTTTATTGCATATTTAAAGAATCTCTCAGAATTAGTGGAGTGTTCCTGTCTGATTTTCTATTTCTTCCCTTACTCTATATCATTTTCACAGGAAATACAACCCAGGGGAATTGGAGCCATTAGCAGCAGCAATCCTAGTAACTGGGAATCAGGTTTTATGGAATCTCTGGGATTTTGATGGGATGAAGTGAAAAAAATAGAACCTGAGATAATTTAGAGTTTTTGTAATTGTCTTATCTGTACACACAATCTGGATAATTTTTTGAAAATTTTATTTTTTATTTTCTTATTTGTTCTAATTGGTTATACATGAATGTATTTTGACACATTGTACATAAATGGAGCATAACTTCTCATTCCTCTGGCTGTACATGGTGCTGAGTCACACCAGTAGTGTAATCATCCATGTATATAGGGTAATAATGTCTGTCTTATTCTACCAACCTTCCCATCCCCACCGCCCTACCCCTCCCCATCGCCTTACCCCTCCCCTTGCTCACCTCTGCACAATCCAAAATTCCTTCATTCTCCCCCACTCCCCCCCCCCGCGGGCCCCATACTATGAATCAGAATCCCCTTGTCAGAGAAAAAACTTGGCCTTTTTTTGGGGAGCGGGGATTGGCTTATTTCGCTTAGCATGATATCTCTATTTTAATCCATTTACCTGCAAATGCCATAATTTCTTCCTTCTTTAAGGCTAATATTCCATTGTGTATATGTGCCACATTTTCTTTATCCATTCATCTGTTGAAATGCATTTAGGTTGGTTCCATAGTTTAGCTATTGTGAATTGAGCTGCTATAAACACTGATGTGGCTGTGTCACTGCAGTAACAATCTGGAGAATTTTAATTGGCATCATTGTGACAGGTGCTTTATGAAAGTAGGCATCTTGTTTTATTAATAACTGTCACTCTCTCATCTGGAGCAGAGCAAATAGTAGGTGTTCACAACTGTTTTGCTTAATCAATCTTCACTTAGGGAAGGAAGTTAGCAAAAGATGGGAACTGATAAATGAGAGCAAGGGAACAGATTTATTAAAGTCTGCTTACATTTTTCTCTTGATATTTAGCACCCTACTTTTTATGGTATTTTAAAGGAAAGGATTAAAGTCATCATTATCAATTACTTTTCTTTGCATCGAAATGGACAATAGTGATGTTGGAAGGGCTAGCATATTTTATAAGAATGTAAGTTTTCAGGGTCTGAATGGGAATTTTTCTAACTTGCTATTCATTTTTTTTTAAAACTTTTCAAGGAGACATATTTTCCAGATTAAGTTTAATCAAATAAAGGCAATTACTCATATGTTCATGTGGATGAAATCCTAAAGTAACAAAAACAATTAGAGCAAAATATTACTCTATTAATTTTGATTTTAAAGTGGTCTGTAAAGTTAACCTGCAGATGTTGAAGATAAAACACATTTAAGAGACTTATGTTTTTTTCTGTGCTTCTTTCATAAAAGAAAGCCTCACACTAAAATCACAGAAAGAAGTGACTTCTTTCATCCCATGCACGTCTTTGTATCCACACACACATTTGGGCCCATGCTGCACACAGCTCATTCTCCAGCATGAGGGAACTGCATTGAGAGCCTACAGCTGGAGAAGGAAGGAAAAAGGCCTGAAGACCAGTAGGTTCTCAACACAGTCCCCTTGTGTTAGAGAACATGAAAATCAGTTTGTTTTGCTTCTTGGGTTTTTTTTTTTTGCGGTGCTGGGGATTGAACCCATGGCCTTATGCTTGCTAGGCAGGCACTCTACCAACTGAGCTATATCCCCAGCCCTTGTTTTGCTTCTTTAAAGCAGTTGTGTTAAAAGGTTTGAATGATGACTAATTAAAACAAATTTAAAAAAATAAAAAATAAAGATTTGAGTGAAGAAAGAGAAAGTAATGGATAATCCATTAAAGTGCTGAGCCTTGGGAGGACTATGAATGCCTCTCTACTTTCTGCTGGGGTCATTACCATCAGGGAAAGTTGCTGGATTCTGATTCTGTTGCTCCTTAACCCTGAAGAAGGAATCCATGTTGGGTTAACCTCAAAGGGCTTTGGCCAGGTGAGGGACCCACTAATGAAAGGGCTCTCAATGTGCCCACTCTTTTCCCCACTTCCTACAGTCTCACCAGCAGACTCTCCCTTCCCATCCATCAGCTGATGAAGAAATGAGGTCAAGTTGAATGGACATCATTTTGAGAAAGAAAAAGTCAGTGATGCCAACACTTATGAAACAGGGGCAGCTTTGTTAATATGCTAAGATTTGTTTTCTCCTGCCCAGTAAGGTGACCATTTATAAGAATCAGTACAGCTTTCCTCACATTCTGACCATGAACCACCTACAAAAAAGTCTCTTTATGCCTGTAATTCCAGCAACTTGGGAGGCTGAGGCAGGAGGATTGCAAGTTCAAAGTCAGCCTCAGCAAATAAATGAGGCCCTAAAAAAACTCAGTGAGACCCTGTCTCTAAATAAAATACAACATAGGGCTAAGGATGTGACTCAGTGTTTAAGCACTCCTGAGTTGAATCCCAGGTACCACAAAAAAAAAAAAAAAAAAAAAAAACCCAAAAAACAAAAGCAAAACTCTTTAGCTTTCAGGATCTTGAAGAGTTATAATGTTAACATTTTGAATTATCAAATTTGTTCTTTTGAATTATCAAAAGTTGTTTGAATAATCAAAATGTGTTTTGAATTATCAAGATTTGTGTGCTGTTTCCCTTTGCCACACTCTTCCGCCATGATGTCCTGCCTCACCTAAAGTTCTAAGGAATGGAGCCAGCATTCTGTGGACTAAGACCTCTGAAACTGAAAAAGTTCAGCATTTATAGGAGGCTGTTGCTTCAGGAGTAGATAAATCCACACAGCCTGAACTTCTAAACTGTGGTGCCCTGTGGAATCATACATGCACTGAAGTTTATTTAAACCAGCACATATTTCAAGCTAGGCTAAATCATTATTTGACCACAAGAAATGCATTACTATTCTGTGACATTAAATATTGAGTAAAATCAAATTTTCTATCAGTCTATATGTTAACTTTCTCAGATTATATGATTCAGAAATGTTTTCATTCCAGATATTCCATACTTTCTGTATTTGTGAATAATACACAAAATATTGATGATGATTCAACAATGTGTCTCTTTTATTCCTATTCTATTTTTAAAATAAAAACACTTTATTTATAAATTACTTCTATATGCAAATATTCTAAAATGAAATGTTCCACCTGGAAGTAAATATTGTTGCTCAACTTTCTCATCTATATCATTTGTCTCTCTGGTGATTGCTTTCATTTTTTTCATCATATGCAATTAGATTAGTTTGAAAACAATGTCTTAGTTTCTCTCATCTTAGTGGGACAATTCCTACTGAATAACTAATTTATCTGAAACCTCTTTTCCCTTGTGTTAAGACCAAAAGATGAAAATAATGTGTTTTCAAGTTGAATATGTAGTGGAGTCTTAATCTAATTACAGAATGAAAAAGAAAAAAGAAACCCTCCTTGTAACCTTAAAGAGTTGAAAAATAATCGTTCTAGAGTCTTTTATATTAGGGCTCTGACACTGTGACTCTGGGACTCCATAGCTACAAGTGGAAGAATAAAATCAGAGAAATAATTTTGAGACTTAATATTTGGTTTTATTAAAAGGTAATTTATTGCCCTCACTTCATAAATAAAGAACCCAAATAGAGAATATATAGCTTCATGACTTTTTTCTCTAAAACACTTGGAAAAAGCCATGTCACTTAACCTCATAAATTGGTTATATCCTTTCTAGTTTATGTATTCTTTTTCCTGCAGAACCTACCACATTGCAAGCAATAAATATTTGTTGAAAGAATGAATAATGCACAAATGTACTACAATCATCTGTTGTTGGTCTGGAACCAGCTAAGCCAAGTTGAGAACATAGGCACCATAAAAGGAGATAATTTCCAGATCTTGACATTAGGACTGAATCCTTAAGAGTCCTTCCTGTCAATTTAGTGAGGTCTGAGTTTTTGGGCCATGGGATTTAAACTAACTTTTCTCTTTATTAACAAATAGTGATTGGTTATGCAATTAGCCATGTAATTCAGATCCATAGATATCCGTTTCTGCACAAAAGAATATGTGTATTTTGCCTGGCTGTAGAACGCTTGTTTATGCCTTAGTTCATTTTCTGTTGCCAATTATACAATTCAACAGACCAAGTAAGTTTTAAATAAAAAGAGGTTTATTTTGGCTCAGAGCTTTAGAAGTGTAAGGTGGAGGGGCCACATCTAGTGATGGCCTTTTTGCTGGCAGAGTCTTGGAATAGTACAGGATGATACATGGTAGGTAACAGGAAATACAGGTGCATGTGTGCGTGTGTGTGCGTGTGTGCGTGTGCATGTGTATATGTCTGTCTTCTCTGGTTTCTCTTCCTCTTATGAAACCACCAGTATTCAATCTCTGCCCTGATGACCTTCTCTGGTTCTAATCGCCTCTCAAAGGCCCTACCTGAAAATACCATAGTCTGTTTAAATTTCACCCTCTTAAAACCTCACAATGGGGATTAAATTTGAACACACGGGCCCCTGGGGGGGACACACCCTCAAACCATATCTAAACTATAGAAATCCCCTTAATTCTGGAAGAGCTGGCTCCAGGAAAGGCACTGTCACTTCCATTTCCTGCCTGACTTTGACTCCTTGGCTGGTTTGGTGTTTATTTCTTGGCTACAAGGGGAGCTGAAGGGGGGCACACATTCATTTCCTGAGTGTGAACAGGGTGTGGGGTGATAACAAGATCAGACTTGAAGCCACAGAAGTGCTATCTCCATGAAGACCAGGCTACCTGCTTTGAATAGAAAAACTGACTAACCTGAGCTGCAGCTGTTAGTAGCTTACAGGGTCACACAGTGAAACACTGATAGTGGTGAATACTCATTAAGGCATGTTTGGCTCAGGGTGAGGTCTTAGGGGAAATCCCATTCTGGGTGCAGTGCTGAATCATAGATATGGGTATTATATGGGCTTATTAATTCTTGGATTCAATTATATCCCATGAAATATTACAATCTGATATGGTAAAACCTAGGTGTATCATGATTGCCCTTAAGAACAGGTTCTCTACTATCAGTGTTATCAAAGGAATATCTTTAAAAATATATTATTGAATTTAGAATGTTTATAATTCAATTAAAAAAAGTTACAACCAGTAATGTGCTGGATATTAATGAAAAAAAAGCTGTGATAATTTCCATGGTGCAAATATTCCTACTGTGGCTGATTTCAATTTACTAATGATTAAACAAGTTCATGAAATTCTTGAATATTGCATTTAACAATGAATTCTTGCAAGTTGTTGAGAGCTGGCTCCGGCACACCCCACACAATAAAATCTTATAATACAAAGAGTTTTATGGAAGTTCCAGTCTTCATCCTGGGTTGACTGTGGCAAAGGGGAGGTGGTGCTTACAGAGCCGGGTTCACCCAACCCCTGCTGTGAAGACTGAATGGGTAGAGATTCTAGGGGGAGGTGATTCCTTTCATCTTGCTGTTTTTGTACTGGAGATTGAACTCAGGGGTGATTTACCACTGAACTACATCCCTAATCCATTATGTTTTTTATTTTGAGACAGGGTCTTGCTAAATTGCTGAGACTGGCCTTGAACTTGCCATCCTCCTGCCTCAGACTCCTGAGTTGTTGAGGTTACAGTTATGTGCCACCTTGCCTGGTTCCTTATATCTTTTCAATTTTTTTATTCCTCTATACCCCTGCTGCCCTGAATCACTTGTTCAGAGAACATTGGCATAGATATCCTAGAATGAGCCATTGGACATTTGAAAGCACTGCCTTGGTATTTACCTATTCCTGAGTTAATTTATCATATATGTTTATCATATATGTTAATTTATCATATCATATATATATCAAACATATATATCAAATATATATGTGTGTATATGTGTGTGTGTGTATATATATATATATACATATATATATATATATCCATATCCTCTAGTGGCTTCCCTCTAACTATAAAACCTAAGGCTGGTTGACCTCACCTCCCACTTATTGTTAATTTCCTTACATACTTCCAGAACTCTGTTTTTCTCATCTAGTTTAGTGTTTTCAAGTACAGTTAGTGTTTGACCCAGCAGTAATGCATCTAAAGTTCATTTTTAGGGTCTTAAGCTTCCTTTTTAACCTGATGAAGGAGCATAATACTTGTAGCCCAGTATCTTGGTGATAGGTGAGACCTGATTAAATCTATCTCTTGAGCCCTGATGAAGTATGTAGAAGGTGCAGTTGATATCTTCCAAGAGATCTGTGAGCAATGTCTGAAGTGTTAGTCAAGGGAAATAGAGCTCCCTCTTCTGAGGCTGAGGCTGGGCCTTGGCTTGCTCATTGAAGAGGACAATTTTCTGGGCTCTAAGATGTGGTTTTGTTTTCTCAAAACCTGTCTTTCTTATTATCAGTGTCTAAGTAGTCAGTAAGTATAACTGGCTTCTCTTAAAAACTTTTTTGGAGTACTTTTATGTCACATGAATAGAAGCAATGGAAATAATTTCCTTCTTTCATTCTTCTATATCATTCACTGTTATGTCTCTGGCCCAGGTTCACCCTCAGTGCACCAGAAATGTTGTTCATGATTATCTGTTTGTGTCTGGATTCAGTTCTTGGATTTCTGCCTGTGAGGCTAATTACATCTATTCTGTCCTCCACCCCACCTTCTCCTTTTACAGCAGACCTCAATCTCCAAAAACTTCAGCTTCCTATCTTTACTGTCAACCAGTTAGATTCTGTTTCATAAAGGGACTGGCTGTCTTTCTTTTGCTCATTCTTCCTACTAGAAATTGTAAGGTGTTTTACCATTCACCCTTAATAAAAGTTTTTATCTGGGCATGGTGGTACATGCCTGTAATCTCAGCAGCTCAGGAGACTGAGGCAGGAGGATCGCCAGCTTCAGCAACTTAGCAAGGCCCTAAGGAACTTAGTGAGACCCAGTCTCAAAATATAAAACAAAAACAGGTCTGCGGATGTAGCTCAGTGGTAAAGTGCCCTGGGTTCAATCCCCAGTATCAAAAAAAAAAATTTTTTTAGTGGGGATTTAATGATCAACAAGTCATTTCCTCTTTTACATTTATCAACATGATAACTACCCTTATCCCTTAAATGACAGTTTTGTTAGTATAACATTCTGATTGGAAACTCACTCAGCAACCCCCCAGAATAGAGAATAGAGAATATAGAATAGAGGTCAGAATTGAAGGCATTTGCTTTGAAAAGCTATAGTTTTGATAAGAACTTACTGTTTATTGATAGTCTTAATTCACTGGGATTGATATTTCTATGTCAATGTCTAGGAAATACGTGATTCTGATAGAATTTCTTCATTTAAAAAATATAATTTTCCCCTGGGAGACCATGATAGGGCCTAACTACTACATGTGAGAGTTCCTATCATGCTCTTTTATTATTTGGTTTTTGACTTGGGTGTTATGCTAATGTCAAATATGTTTATTCTTAGTTACCCCATTTAGTCCTTTGGGGAATTCCAAAGGTTGTTTTCAAAAGAGTACCTTTCAAGTACAGGTAGCATTTGCTTAGAGACATGCACTGGTAAATTTCAGAAGGTAGAGGCAAAAGCACAATTAATGGTTATGTTTGTATTTCTGAAAGTTACTTTGTAATCAGTCACTTTGTAATTAGTCACTTGGTGGAGTTTTCTAAAATCATATTGTCAAGCTATATGCTCTGGTAGAGTTGAAAAGGATAATAAATCAGAGTTACAGAAATCTGTACTGGCTCAATTCCAGGAAGATGAGAATATTGAATTAAATGTTTACTGAAAGAAATAACACCTGTGTTAAACCAGGTGATGACCAAAGGAAACTAAGAAAAATGGGGAAAAAACTAGCAACTGTATAAATGGTTCAGCTCAAAGTACTGAGTTGGTGGGCATTTTCCTCAAAGAGCAACAGCAACTCTACTCTACTGCACTTATACTTTGCCAAAAGTATATCATACTATGAAAAGTGAATGAATTTTCTGGAACAGGAAAACAATGGTTTGGGTATTCTGTATGTGGATGGTGAAACTAAACTAACTTTACTTCTAAGCCCTTCTCTTCCATTCATTAGCTGGATGATTTGGGGAAATTTACTTAATTTCTTTTTCTGCCTTGAATTGTCTCATGACAGGGCCTCTCTTATAACTTAATATTATGATTCAAATGAAATAATGTATGCAGATTTATGATTTTTACATGTGTAAATGAATGATAAATCCCTAGCAATGAAGATAATTATAAGTGATAAAAGAAGGAAAAGAAGTCATTTTAGAAGAAAAGGTTGCTTGAAATTTTTAAAAGTTAGGTACTAATTAGAGAATGCTTAATGTTTTAGTCAGCTTTCCATCACTGTAACAAAATATATGAGATAGTCTATAAAGAGAAAAGGGTTATTTTGGAGTTCTGGAGGTTTTAGTCCATAGCCAGTTGGCCCTGTTGGATATGGACCTGTGGTGAAGCAACACAGAGTGCAGGAGCACAAGGTGAAACAAAGCCACTTAGCTCATGGCTGGAATTTTACAAAAGGAGAAAGTGCAAGGGGCCAGGGTTCTACTATCCCTTTCAAGGGCTTGCCTCAAATAATAGAAGATCTTCATTTGGTCCCACTTCTTAAAGATTTCACCTTCTCCAATAGCACCAAGCTGGGGACTAAGCCTTTCATACATGGGCTTTGGGAGATGTTTTAGATCCAAACTGTAGTGCTTAATATCTGATTTGGTCAGTAAAATATTAGCCAAGGATGAATCTGCCCAGTAAGCAACTTTATGAGGGAGAAAGGAAAGCTGCTCTATTGAAAGAGGTGGAAGTGAGCAGCATTTTGTTTCTTCATAGCTAAAAACAATTCCTAAACCAAATTGGAAGGAAAGTCCTGACTTCAGAATATTCTTTCTATGTGTATATAAATAAGTGAAGACATCAGGGGACAGTGGCTTTTCCCATAGTGATATGCATTTTGTTTTTTAAATTGCTTTGATCTCTTAGTTATTCACTTAGAGGAGGATCATACCAGCATCCTTAAATGATCACTCAGGACCTGAGCTTTGGTTAGTGCAGTCCTCTTTTGGATATAAATATTCCAATTCTTCCCTCTCCAGACTCATGCAAGGATTGCATTTCTCTACTCCTTTCCCTCCCTCTTTGAAGTTAATCATGCCCACATGATTTAATTTGGCAAATGAAATGCAAGAGGAAATCATGAGACACATGAGTCTCATTTCCTCTGCCTTGATCACCAAGGAAGCACATGGCAAGAAGGAATCTATATCATCCAACTCTGCCAGCTGGTGTGGGACATGTATTGTGGATGAGAAACAAATTGTATTAGCCAGTGAGATTTTTGGAGTTGTTTATTATTGAAGCAGAAGCTAGCCTATCCTGACTAATCTAGGTAGTATATGGCAAGATGTCTAACTCATAGATATGGGTTCAGAAGTAGCCTGATGACACACCAAACATCTTAATGCTACAAAGAATTCTTCTTCAAAGAAAAAAACAGCCCGCAAACAAAACAACAAAAAAGAAAACTCTTCAGAAAATAAGTCCTGAGAGGAGTTCTGTTTGTACCAGAATTTGCCTTCTTTCTAGCTGTGGCTCAGCTTGAGGTTGAGGAAGACCTCAACCTTGGAGGTTGACCATAGACTTTAAGTTAAAAAAATCTGATAAAGACAACTACCATTGTCAAAATGGGATTGTGACTTCTTCATTATCACTTCCTACATTTCCTGCTCTTGCCAAGTCCCTGTCTACCTCTCTTCCTTCCTGAAAGATATTAAATGATTGAGTGTCTACTTTGCCAGGCTCTGTACAAATTTCTAGAAGTGCAAATCCAAAGAACTGTAATTTGGCCCCAGAGGATCTTCTGTGTAGCTAGTTGGTGAGTCCACCCTCTTTAAATGAATAATACTAATATAAAGTAGTAAATGCTATAGGTGAGATATTTACAAAATTACATGCAGACTCAGAAATAACATGGAGTAATTATCATCTGATATGGCTAAGCCTTGAACTATATATGGGCCTCTAGCCAAAATAAATCCACATAGCACATACACATCTTAGTAAAGAAATCTGCTATTAGAAGTAGCCTTTCAAAAACCTTACTAAGTCTTAGGTTTGAGAAGGCCTTGAGCAGATAGAAACCACTATTTTAGAACAGAAAAAAGAACTATTAAATATGTAGAGTATTTGAGGAATGTGTGAGAATGCCTATTCAATTCTGGTAGGCCAGGATTTACACTTTGCCAACTCACATGACTTTCTCCATATTGGAATAATCAATCACATCTGAACAAAACAGTAGGTGGAAATCATCAAATAACAAAGAAGGGATATAAACATTGTCAAGTGATTTGGGCTGCAGCCAGGAACTGACAATGTTAGAAAATATTTTGCAGAAGATCGGACATTTAAAAGTGATAGACCATGATGCTTATGAAGGTTTATTACTGACATTTTCATTAAGTTTTGTCAGACCAAGGTAGAATTATAAAAAATGTGAACAACGAGTCTGGGATATCCTTTTTTGTTTTTTATTCAGCAAAGCATTAAAAAACAAAAACACATGAAATCATTCAGCAGACAAAACAGCAAACATGTCACAAAGCAAACCAAACACAGCTAAGTTTCCCTGCTAATAACATATTTTAAAAAATTTTGGCAAGTAGAGATCACAGAAACTTACTGACTTAAATATACCCACACTTGAAGATTCTAAGTGCTTATTTAGGAACTGTCTTTATCTGGAGTAACGAATTCTGAGTTATAAAACTGTGAATGGCTTATAGAGGGCAGTTCACTAAATTAGTCTTTGTTCTTATGAACTAGAGAAATCTCGCCCTTTGAGAGTTGAAAATATATGCTATCCTTGTTCCTGCAGTTAGGGACCCACAGTTAGTTGGGAGTGTTGGTAGGATTGGTAGGGCACTCGCTCTCTCCAAGTGGTGTGCTGTGTCCCCTTTGACTTGGAATGGCAGGAAGCACTCGGTTTGTTCTTAGTGGTTCTCCAGATAGAACTGTGGAAAAAGAATAGAATGAGAAGTGGTCAAGAACTGCTTCCTTCTGGGCTCATGGGGAACCGTGTAGGGGGCTGTGCTATTTCTTAAGGAGTAGAGGCATTTCTAAGATGTTGTCCAGAGCCAGACTGAAGAGGAACACTGGGGATGCATAACTATTCAGGCTTACCATATGTAGTCAGGGATTTCAAATATGCACAAATACAAGGTTGCCAAGTTTGATCAAAACATGATTGGGCTGTGCGTGCCTGGCAGAACTCTTCCTTAGGGTGGGGCAGCTATAGATGATTAAGTCAGCACAAGGCTCTAAACAAGACCCCAAGACATTTGTACTGTGCTTTTAAGCAAACCTCCAAAAGTTCTCAGGTTTCTTTTTCTTTTTGAGACAACATCTTCTCTAAATTGCAGATGCTGCCTCAAACTTGCAGTCCACCTGCCTCAGTCCCCTGAGTAGCTGGGATTATAGGTGTGTACCACTATGCCAGTTTCACCAGATTTCTTTTAGGAAGAGCTCAGTTTGCCCTTGTATTTCTTTTTCCTGTGTTAAATTGGTCAGAGATCTTTGGCTTCTCTCTTGAAACTTAATTGTGAAAAGCAAACTTCTGGACTCAGCTAAAGAAAATGTGTTTGGCTTTTCCAAGCCCCACCAGGATTCAAGACTGACTCCTTAACCAGATGGCTTTGTGGCTACAGTTCTGCTTAAAGATGGACTCAGGTTTGAATTTGATGCAATGACAAAAATGGACACAAAATCGGAACTCTGAACTGATCCAAAACTCTGACTTCACACAAATCAGTAAGGACAGAAGAGCTGACTGATCTGTCAGGGAAAGTTCTAGGCTTCTGCTTCTAACTCTGTGTGACTTTGGACAAAATACTCCACCCCTTAGTTCCTCATCTACAAGAAGATGAGTTGTACTAAGACCCCATAGTTTTTTGTTTTGACGTAGAGTTCTAGCACTCTGGGTTCAAAATCTACCTTAAGGGGAAAAAAGGACATATTGGGTATTTACTCTGTGCAAACGTGTGCCAAGTATTTCACCTAGGTAAATATGTCATTTTATCAGGCTCTACTCTTGTTATAGCCACAGTTTGGAAAGTGAAGTACAGAAAAGTGAAGGAACTTGTCTGAAATAGTTAGAACAGTCCTCAAATAATCTGACAAGAGGATGTGAATGGGGCATGTGTGTGTGTGTGTGTGTGTGAGAGAGAAAGAGAGAGAGAGAGAGAGAAAGAGTTGCATGAGTGCACGTGCACGAGAGAGAAACAGGGCAGGGTGGGGCAGGAAGACATAGAAGGAAGGAAATTAGAATCCAGTGTGTTGCTGGTTTCATGAGGAAAGGGAACTGACTTAGTATCCTGTAGCTTTGCTCCTGGCTCTGCTCTTTACAACCTGGGTGCTGTTGGGGAAGTTATGTAACTCTTCTGAACTCAGGTTTCCCATCTGTATAATGGGAATAATAACATAACTGGCCTTAAAGTCCAGCTATAAGGCTATTTAAATTCAGAATCAATAGGTGTTAGGCCTAGTAATCTATTTTATAATAGGTAAATCAGGTTATATTAGGCACACTCAAATTTGAAGATCACCGACTCATGGCATATATTAATATTTTGTACTATGAGGGTTTTGTGTTTTTTTGCATAAAATACTATAAAATGTATCAAAAATGCCAAATAAATACATCAAATGATCCTGATGAACAGCATTCCTTTTCGTAGGAGGGTATGGACTATGTGTTCAGAAGTGATGCACATTTCTCTTTGCAAGGAAATCAAAATCAAGAAGAATTTTTAAAGCACCTTCTTAAAGACATTAAGCAAAATAAACTTCTGTTATTGCTCTTAGAGTTCAAACACAAACATTCCTGAAGGGAGGGAATACATTTTTTTAGTTTTTATACAAAATAAGAATTACCAATTTTTATGGAACTTTAAAATTGTCTGTTTTCCTCTCATTTACAAGTGTCAGTACCTGATGTTCTTTTTAAAAATGAAAATAAGTGAAATAACATTGAGTGTGTCTAGACATGTTAACACTTGCAAATGAAGAACAGCAAGTTCCATCATACTTACATTTTTGGTCTGGTAGGGGAGCTAGGTTGTTCCGAGAGAAAGGAAGATCCCTGATTTTGGGTCTGTTTGGGGAGAGATGTTGAAAATTTTGTCCTGGGGACAAACATAATTGTATCAATCACTTGAGTCTTGACTAAGAGCAGATTATAAAATCACTGGAGGAGAGAATCATAAGTGTTGTCAGAGAACACTAAATTCAAGGTGCTAACAACAATGAAAATAATAATAACCACACTCGATTGCATTTCTATTGCATGCCTCTCACTGTTTAAATGAAAAAATATTGGAAATCATTTTGTGAATGAACCAATTTAAATATAATCTTATAAACAAGCACAGCTGGTCACTTTCTCTATAAAACTTAAGTTCAAAAAGATAAAGAAAATATAGATTTGACATAGAATGAATACAACATTTTCATCGCATCTCTTATGAGTGAGTGGTGAGAAGGATATCTTTTCCCCAGAGCAGTGTTTCTCAATCCTGGCTGCACAGAGGAATGATCTGAGTTTTAATAAAATTACTGCTGCCTTGGCTACACCCCAGGTCAATGAAATCAGAATCTCTGGAGGTGGGGAGTCAGATTGTCATTAGTTCCCCAGTGACGCAAATGCTCCACCAGGATTGTGAATCAGTGACCTAGAAGACAGTTGGATAAAGTGCTTAGGAAATCACTATTCTCTAACTCTGATGGTTGGCGTGGTGTGCTGGAGCTGTGTGTGCCCTATGAACATACTCTTAAGAGCTGATGGTTACATTTTCAGGAATTTTGTGAGCTGGTTGATATTACCCTGGTATTTTGAACTTGGCCATCAAGGTGGGAGTTATTCCTCCCATGAAAATAAGGAAGCACTGAGTTTTCTCCTGGAGAATCAGTTGTTAAAAATCCAATACTCTACTAACTACAAGAGATGGGTGTCCCAGATGTCTAAAAATAGAAGGGAACACACAAAAGTTATATGAAGTCCATTTTAAAAGTTGACCAAATCATATAATGAATAGGAGCTTTGGCTCTGAGGTCAGACAGGATTAGGCTGCATTCCATGCTTGCCCATGTTTTAACTGTATTACCCTGGGCAAGTGACATAACCTCTCTAAACTGTGATTTCCTCAAATCTAAAATGGTGAAAATAATTAGAGCTGTGTTTCCAGTTGTGAAGAAGATCAGAGAACATGTGTAAAACAATTTATGAGGTAAAGCATTCCATCAACATTAGCGAAAAAGGACAAGTTGACCTTTTGCCTAGTAACCTAGTAAGAAGGAACCTGAATCATCATTGCAATGCTCGTGAAGTTTAAGTAGTCCTTACTATAAGAGGGGAAATAAAAAAGAGTATTAGCCAAGATATGCCTTCATCTACTTACATGAATCCAGTGGTAGATTGTGTAGGGGCAGTTGTCTAAGCAGTGTCATTTGATGGATACTGAGCAAAATTTCCAGTTACCTTGGTGGATATTTTTCCATTATACTTTATTCCTTTAATTTTGAAAGTCAAATAACTGCAGGAGCCATAATTTAGAAAGAAAACATTCTTGGGTAGAATAACATTAAAACCCAAATCAGCTTTAATTATCCATGAATGCTTGAGCAGAAATTTGTAAGGCCAAGAAATGAGATAGTGCTAATTACAGATGATGTTTATTAAGTGAACCTTTACTGTTGTCAGGAAGTAGGTTAATCACTGTAGGCATAATCTCATTTAATTCTGACAACCAGCTTTCTTTGTGAAATAGGTACTATTTTCTTCCCTATTTTGCAAATGAGGACCCTGTGGCTTGGAGGCATTCTAAAATGTGCTCAAGTTCACATGCAGAGAAGTGTCAGAGCCTGGACTCCAGGCCAGGTCTGTCTGACACTTAACCCTATAATGTTCTGCTTCACTAGTAGACAAGCAATATTCTTAGGATGGGAAGAGTGGGCAGAGGGGCCTTGGCAGTGATTTGGGAGCTGGGAGAAGAGTTCAACTTTATGTCACTCTGGTCTTTTGCTTGGTTGTGAGAGGCAGGGTGGAGCTCTGCATAGCCCAGAGCTCTCCTGAAACAGGTAAACTTGTAGTTTTGAAGCCCTATGCACAGTGCTATGATACAGTGTGTGAGAGCATCACAGTGGAATAGAGGGTGCACTGAGGTCTGTGTGCTCTTGAATCCCACACACCTTGCTTGTATGTCTGCTCTACTACCTCCTCTGGTCTCAATCAGCAAATCTCTGCAAGTCTCAATCTCTTCATCTATAAAATGGGAATAAAAGTCCCTTTCATAGAGTGCTGGAAAGGGAAGTATTCAACAAGGTGTAACTATTTTTATTATGAATGG
Organism: Glaucomys volans; assembly: GCA_020662805.1. Lineage (NCBI taxonomy): Eukaryota > Metazoa > Chordata > Mammalia > Rodentia > Sciuridae > Glaucomys > Glaucomys volans. The sequence continues at coordinate 888,391 of JAJEJO010005309.1, read as the reverse complement.
TACAGAGGAGACACCCCTCCTACAGGGATCAGGGTGAACTTCAAATAGAGGTGAGTTTTGAGCTGGCTCTTAAGAGATTGCAGCAATCAGTCACACGCACAGCAGTGAGGAACTAAAGTAATAACACAGATGAAGATGTCATGTAGTGGAAAGGTAACAGGTTTTCAAGGAACTGAGAGATATTCAAGGAACTGCAAAAGAGATGGGGTAGGGGATCTGAGATGGGAGGGGTGAGTTGAGAATGGGAAGCCAGGTCAGACCATGCTAAGGGCTTTGTGTACTCAGTTTAGGGATTTGGATGTCATCCTGGAAAGATGCAAAGCTGCTGCTGATTTTAAAACAAAGGGGCCACAAGATCTGACCTTCCCAGCCAGAAGAATGCATTGCTGTTGGGATAGTCTAGAAAATTCTGGAGAAGGAAGTTGTCCCTAGAGGGAGAAAGGAAGTGAGAACTTTCTTACTTTCCTTGTGATGGCTTATAAATAACCAGGCTGGTGGAAAACACCACAGAGCTTTCTGTTCCATTTTCTCTGAAATCTGCTCACAATGAATTAAACTGGGGTGCTCCAAATTCTGACTCATTAGGATAAGTGCCTCATCCTCCATCTCTCTGCATCTAGCCCATGGACAAGGCTCAATGCATGTTAAGTAATCATCATTACAGCTAAATGTTCAGGGTTGCTGATGTCAGCACAGGATCCAGCTGCCCAGAATTCAAACAGTAGCACTGCTGGCTCATGCTATTTCTACTGAACTTGGGGCAGGAAAGGAAAACATCCCAAGATAAAAGGGCTATCGAAGCTCAAGTCAGTGGTATAATAGTATGATTTACAATAACCAATTGCTTTACCATAGTATTTTCACATAAAATATAGAATCTCAATGTAGAAATCAGCTGAATTACAACCTGCTTAGACTAACAACTTAAATCACTTAAATGAACTCTTTTGATTGTAATGCAGGAGCCTCAGCAGCTCTAAAAATCATGTATCAAATGGGACTGAAAATGTTCACAAAAATAAAATCCATAAAGCAGGGAAATCTTCATTTTAGGGAGGACAGTGTAATTGATAAGAAAATTACCTGGTAGGTAACTGGTATGCATATCAACAAATTATCAAACTTCAAAATTTAAAAAGAATACAAGGTCACTGTGGTGAGACCTTCCTATTTAGTATCTCTTGGCTCAAGCTCTGAATATATCACTAACTGTAAGAGTTCAGAGCGAATGGTTGAACTTTTCGAGGGCATGTTAATTATAACTGGAAAAGGCCCCATAAGACAAAAATTTCTTGTTTTGTCAATCAAGCATCATCTAGGAAAAGAGACCTCTTTAGGTCATTCACACAGAGGGAATTTCATAAAGAAAATTGGTTGTAATAGTGATGGAAAAGCTGGGAAACCAAATAGAGGGCAGGGTGAAAGAACAATCCAGAGATTAGCCATGGCAGAAAGCACATCTCTGGGCTGGAGGGATAACAGGAGAAGATGGCATGACCAAGGCCCAGAAGCTAGCAGGAGCCAGAACCACAGAGGGACAGGCTATGTGGAGGGAGCTGGAGGAGGTGAGCCTATTGGAAATTCCAGAGGAAACAGGGATGCTGCCTAAGAGAACTTGTTTTCTTTTTCTGCTCTTAGTTTTCTGCCAGTGTTTCCTATTGGCCAAAACTACCTGGAAACTACCTGGCAAAGGGGCCTAGAAAAGGAGGAAGACACAAAGTTGGCACAAGGGATGAATTACTCAAGTAATTCCTTCCTTCCTTCCTTCCTTCCTTCCTTCCTTCCTTCCTTCCTTCCTTCCTTCCTTCCTTCCTTTTTTCCTTCTTTCTTTCCTTCTCTCTAACCTCCCTTCCTTTCTTCTCCTTCCTCCTCTTTCCTTTTTCTTCTGTTTCTTTCACAAGGAGTTTTGGTATGTTGCACAGGCTGGCCTCTAATTGTGGGACTCATGGGATCCTCCTGCCTGAGTCTCCCAAGTATGTGAGATTGTAGGCATGGGTTATGGCATCAGGTTTAAATCTCATTTGAAAACAAAGCTCAGGGCTAGGGTCATGGCTCAGTGGTAAAGTGCTGGCCTGGCACGTGTGAGGCCCTGGGTTGGATCTTCAGCACTGCATATAAATAAATAAAAGATCCATTGACAACTTAAAAAAAATTTTAAAAAATAAATAAAAATAAAACTCACCCATAACTTATTGCCAAGATGCAGTACTTAGCATAGGGCCTGATGCACGGTGAAAAACAGCACATGTGGGTGTATGTGTGTTTGACATACTATGTGTAAGTCATTGTTCAACTTTATACATATCAACTCATTTAGTCTCAAAAACAGCTACCTGCAACCATATGCATTCAGTATTTTCTTCCATTTTCAGATGAGGAAACAAAGGCTTAGAGCAAGTTAAGTGGCAGAACCAGAGTCTGAATCCAGATGGCAGGGCTTTAGACACTCTCTTTAGCATTGGAGGACACTGCCTCCTCATAAATTAGTGTGGTAGACACTCAATAATCATTTAATGAGTTATTAGATAACTAAGACCCCTTGCATTTAAAAATCCTATGAGTAATGTTTAAGCATGAGAAGAAAGTCAGTTTAAAGTCAATTTAAAGCTCGGGGTAGAGCACTTGTTTTGCATTCATGAGGCCCTGGATTTGATCCCCAGTCTCCCCCAACTGCCACCCCCCAAAAAAGTCAGTTGCACAAACATGTTAGCAAATCCATATCCTTTAAAGCTTATGTATATAGGCTGAAGATTCTTGGGAGATTTATCTTATCATGACTCAGTTTTCTTGAATGACTCCTAGTTATAATTAGCACTAAAATTACTGGTTGCAAAAATAAACACTTTAAGATAAGCACAGCTAATTTCTTTTTTTATCTCCATATTTTTATTGGTGAATTATAATTATAAATAATGGTGGGATTTGTTGTTATGTATTTGTACATGCACCTGACATAACAATATAATCTGGCCAATATCATTTCCTAGTACTTCCCTTTTCTCTCCACTTCTTCCTGGCCCCTTTCCTCTATTCCACTGATTTCCCTTTGATTTTCATGTGACCTGCCTTCCCCACATCTTTTTTTTTTCCCCTTTTTCTCCTCTTCCACATATAAGAGAAAATAAATGACCTTTGATTCCCGAGTTTGGCTTATTTTGCCTAATCTAATGTTCTCCAGTTTTATTAATGACATAATTTCATTCTTCTTTATGACTGAATAAAACTCCATTGTGTATATATACCACACTATCTTTATCCTTTCATCTATTGATGGGCACCTAGGCTGGTTCCATAATTTGACTATAGTAAATTGTGCTGCTATAAACATAGATAAGCATTGTCACTATTGTATGCTGACACTAATTCTTCAGGATAAATAAGCACAATTAGTTTCTCAAGAATTCCTTGGAAACTTTCACTTCTCCTTTGTGCTATTCTGCTGCCCAAGGACTTTTCCAGTTACTTCGTTGGAGACCAAGTAAATCCCCAATCGTATTTATCAAATGTTCATTTATTTAAAATAACATAGAAATTTTTGCATGATACATGAGGCAGACAATCTCTACTAATTTTCTATCAATCTCTACTCCTTCTCCCTTAAAAATAAATCCAGCCAGAGATGGTGGTGTACACCTGTAATTAAAGCTAATATTACTCTTGTAATTCAGGATGTTGAGGCAGGAGGATTATAAGTTTGAGGTCAGTCTGAGCAACTTAGGAAGACCCTATCTCAAAATAAAAATAAGAACTGCAGATATAGCTCAGTGGTAGAGGACTTGCCTAGCATGTGTGAGAATCTGGATTCAGCCCCAGCACTGCAAAACAAACAAATAACAAAAACTAAACAACAACAGCAACAACAAAACTACACAGAAATCCAATTTGGGGGAGAGAGTGACTTGCCCAGTGAAAATACTACTATTCCCAGTCTTCTTTGCAATGTGACAAAAGGTCTGGCCAATGAAATACAAATTGCAGTGTGAGCCTTATAGCAGATGACTTCATAATGGGAGCTGATTTAGTTGGGGGAAATGTGTTTCCCCACCCTTCCTTCTTCCTGCACCATCAGCTATTGCCTGTGAAGTGACCTGGAGGGTAGAAGCCATTTGTTAGGCATGGAGCACACAGCCACCAAGAGTCTGCAAAACGCATCCTTTGTACTTCTTTCAAAGGAAAGTAAAGCCCAGCCTTTGTTCCATAGACCACAACCTTCTAATGGGCATTCCCTAGCAGCTCTTGCAATTGTAAGTAAATATCTTTTGTAGTTTAGAAGCATCCTTCAAGGACCCTAGAGCCACTCTCAAAAATGTAACCATCAAAAGAATAAGACCTCAATCTCAAAGACTCCATGGGAGGACAGAATCCTAACTCTGGTAATCACCAGTCCACAAACACAGCTGCCCTAGTCTCACACTAAGCACGGCTTGGCATGGTTGTGCCTGCCAGAGGCTGAGACAGCAGTATCTCTTCAGTCTGGGAGTTCAAGATCAAAAACAATAATACTGTGTTCTATCCCTAGTACTGCAAAACACCCCCCCCCAATAACCTAGCCAGTCCTCAGTTTTGTGATTTTTACCTCTCTAACTCTGAGCCCTCGGGCTCTCCCTGACTTTTAGTTGATTTTTTTTTTTTTTGGCACCATATTCTATGTCAGAGGCTTCATGCACCAGACATATGCCAATGAGAGAAGAGAGGTAGACATGTTGCATATTAAACAGGAAAGAATGTTCCTCATCCTAAAAGAAACAAGGCCCTCTACTACTTTTTAAAAACACATTGCTCTCTTAGTCTTTTGTTTTTCTACATTTGACAGAAATACAAGTTCAAAAACACATCATTTCTTTCTTAACCCTTTTATAACAACTGTAATAGAAACATGATGATAGGAGTAAGTGATGCAGATGGAATTAAACTGGGGTCAATGGAGTCCAAGGGCACAGTGGTTACTCAGATTCAACCAATTATTGACACATGGGAATTTGTGTTCAGTGCTGTCAGACTTTTTATATTCATCAAGAGAAACTAGAGCTTTTCAATTTTTATATAAAATGTCATAAGTTTTAAATATTGGCAGTTAATTCATTTAAAAACTCAAGAAGTCATTGTGTAACTGAACAGATTTTTAAAAGCTATTTTCCAGCACCCAAAGTTCCTAGCCTCTGGGTGCATGAGAATCACTTATGGATCATATAAAAGAATAAAAAAGAATTATTTTGTGTGATGCATTTATTTATGAAGAGGGGACCATACTCATTTGTGTATAAAAATAAAACAAATTTGATACGTCATATTTTTTAAAGGGTATGCACACATATTTTGTGTATAAATGCAGATATGTATGTGTGGGAAATATCTCTGGAAAGTTAAAACACTAATGATATTGGTAGCTTTGGATGAGGAGAACTAGGCAGCTGAGGGAAGAAGCAGGGGGGAGAATTACCGTGTAATCCTTTGATACTGCTGAGTCTTGACCATAAATGTGCAAATGTGTTATGTTTCTACAATATACAAACAAGGCATTGCCTTTTTCCTCCTCCCTCACCAAGATTTGGCTTAGTAGGCCTGGGGTGGAGATTAACGTCTAATTTTAAAACAGACAATCATGTGACTCACCCTCCCATGGGTGACTTTGCCACATACTGGGGTTCAGAGTCCTTTTTAATGGAAATGGTACTAGTTCTGCTCCAAGCTAGCACATATCACACACATTTGTTTGAAGTATGTGAACGCACACAGCACGCTTTTACCTGATTGCTCTCAGGGTGGAAAAGCAGAATGTTTTCATAGCCTGTAAATCTCCAATGTTTTATTCTTGACCTGCCCTCTAGGCTACTGAGCTTCCAGTTCCCAGCCTAGACCTGCACAGATGCTTCCTGCTAGACACTGCCTGGAATGAAGAAGATGAAATCAAGGACATTACCTGGTGAAGGGTTATGTAGATGAGGAAGGTGTGGTGGCCCAGATTGCTCCTGGTGACCAGGCCGGGCAGTGAACAGCCTGTCTAACAGCTTATCAGAGGAAGACACAGTCCACGCTTTGTAGGAGAATACCTGATTAGAGTCACCCTTCCAGGGGTTATCTAACAACATTTGGCAGCCAGCCTTGTTATTGAGTAAATCCTGTTCACTTCGGCTTTTCTGAGATCGTTGGGTAGTGTGCTGGGTGCCAGAGCTCAGGCCAGCATGGGAAGTGGTTCCATGGGAGGCTGTCAGGAAGTTATTGCCCAGGGTGATAGGTGGCAGACTCTGTGTTCTGATTGGTGGAAGCCCTTTGCGGACCAGAGGTTTCTTTTCTGGCAAGAGATACTTTGAATTCTCTGAGGTCCTCTTCTTAAAGTCAACCATAGCCACCTGGTCACCAGGCTGTTCTTGGCAGTTGGTATCCACGATGCTGTCAAAGGTGGTGATGATGTCATCGACTTCCGAGGTGTCCTCCCCCCTGTGTCGGTCCCTGCTGTGATCCTTCTGATGGGCTCGCTGCTCTTCTTTCTTGTTTTTGCAGAAGATTTGGTTGAGCATGCTGAACCGTCCCTCCTTCTTCTGGGGGCGATTGCTCTGGGAGGGAAGGGGTCTAGCAGGCTCTGCTCTACGGAAATATCAAAGAATACGAATGTATGTGAGGACAGGAAGTGGAAATATTGTTGACAAAAATGCTGGCCTCCACTATTCCATCTACTTGGTGAGGTTGCTTGGAATCATCCATGGATACCCCCAAAGTCCTTTTAAGTCAAAGGTGCTGTGCAAGAACCCCCAGCCTTCAAACTCCCTTGCAGAAGGGGTTCCTTGTCACTTCAGTCCCCTGCTTGCTCCTTCATGGAACACCCTTACAAAATTTACCCCTAGGTAACCTGTTTTCACTAGGAGATAAATTAAGCTGAAAATAGCCTCCAGTGTTAATTTTCTCTCTTCTCAAGGACTTAGAAGAAGAGCTTTGCTGGGTATGGTGGCCCATGCCTGCAGGGGGATTGCAAATTCAGAGCCAGCCTCAGCAATTTAGCAAGGCTCTAAGCAACTAGGTGCAACCCTGTCTCAAAATAAAAAATAAAAAGGGCTGGGGGATGTGTCTCAGTGGTAAAGTGCCCCTGGGTTCAATCCCCAGTATGAAAGGAAGAAAAAGAAAAAAGAAGGAAGGAGAGAGAGAGAGAGAGAGAGAGAGAGAGAGAGAAAAGCTTCAGGTGAAGAAATAAAGGTCAAGGGCTTAATTCAGTCCTTGCCTAACAGAACGTGAAAGTTGCAGAAGTGGGGAGAATGTGCTTTTAGTCTTCCTGTGAATGGGCTCTCAGGGAATCTGGACAAAGCACCAACCTTATGCACCCCAGAAACTTTGCCCATTTTATGCTATTCATGTTTTTAAAATCTCTTTCACTTTATGCTGAATTTGCTGTTGAAAAATACTTTCTTTTAAAAAAAAGTGTACTAAAGGAGACAGGAGAGCAACCTTAGTCTGAGTTCCAGCTAAAGAGGAAATGTGCATGCCAGGGGTTGGGTGTGGCAGCAGAAGAAAAGTGAACAATACCCCATGCGCAGGCAAATTCTAAAGGAAAAAGGTCAGCAATTGTTGATGGCTCTACTTACAGCAAGACTTTCCCTAAGGCACTATTCTGTTTTTTGTTCCTTGGAAAATTCTGCATTATTCTCTTTTGAGGCCACAGGACTTAATGCTTTCTGCAGTATGAATTAATGATGAAACCTGACCCATGTGCATGGCCCCTGAGTCAGATTGCAGCATTATTCTTTGGAGTGAGATATTTTAATCTGCAATTTGAAAAACATCACCACTTATTTTGGATGCATATATCAATGCTTTTCTTATAGGTCACATAGTACGTGATTCAATCATTGTTCCCATGATGTATTTTTCTTTTCGTTATTTCACCTTCCAATATGTGTTTTGAAATATTAAACACAACTTCTGGACTTCTAATACAACCAGAGATAAGTCCTTGGACCTCTGATATTCTCTAAGTTCTCCCATACAGACAGAATAGGTTCCTATGCTAATTTAATACTATTTTAGCATCTTCTACAACCATCTCTTTCTTCTGTTACAGGCTGTGATTTAGGCCAGTAAGTCTCAAAGTATGGTTCACTGAAACCCAGGGGAGGTGTCCCCAAGACTTTGGTAGTTTCCATGCAGGTAACACAGCATTCATAATAATACCAAGACGTCATGTCATTTATCTGTTTTAATGCCTGTGCAATGGAGGTTGTGGGCAAAGGTGTGGGCACCTTAGCACAAATCAGGACAACAATGACATCAATGCACTTAAAAATAGAAAGCCATTTAACTTAGTATTGTCCTGTTGAAGCAAGAAAAAGTCATTAAGCCAATTAAATATTTACCCTTCAGTATATATTATTTGACAAAATAAGAAAACTCAAAAGCACTTCCGCTACATACTGAGTCTTGATGGTTGTCTTGAGGTGAAGCATGTGGGACATTGTTTGGGTTGTCAGCTGAATTAGTCACTTTTTTTTTCATGGACCACTATTTTTATGACCAGCAAACAACAGTGATGTGGTGTTGGGTATTTTCAGATATTTCCTCAAACAAAAATAAAGTGAAATACATAGAAATAGAGAGTAGAACTATGGATACCAGAGGTGAGGGTGGAGTGGGTGGGAGAGATGGGGAGATACAGGCCAATGGGTACAGTTTCAATTATGTAGAATTAATAAATCTAGAGATCTAAAGTTCACCATTAGGACTATAGTTAATAATATCTGTGTTAACTTTCTGTGACTTTGACAAAATACCTGACATAAACATGTTAAAAGGAGGAAAAGTTTATTTTGGCCATTATTTTAGAGGTTCAGTCCATGGTCATTTGACTTTGTAGCTTTGGGCTTCTGATGGCATAGTACATCCTGACAACAATGCATGATAGAGGAACACTGCTTACTTCATGGTGGCTGGGAAGCAAAGAGAGAGGAAGAGAAGGGGCGGGGGTCCCTATATCCCCTTCAAGGTCAAGTGACCTAACTTCTTTCCTCTAGGACCCACCTCCCTAAGGTTCCATCACCTCCCAGTAGCACCACCGTCTGGGGACCAAGTCTTTAAAACTTGGGACCTTTGAGGTACATTCAAGTTTCAAACTATAGCAATACTTTCATATTATATAGTGGAAATATGCTAAGAGAGTAGAATTTAGGTATTCTTACCACACACACACACACACATAAAAGGTAACTGTAAAATGAAGAGTATGTTAAGTGACTTGACCAGTAGTCAATTTCACTACAAATATGCATATTAAACATCATATTATATACCTTAAGTGTATATAATAAGGATACATTAAAAAAGCACAAAGTGAACTTGTTATTCAAAGTAAACAACTGATTGTTATTGTTGCCAATGACAAAAGTAAAGCTTTTAAGTAAAAATTAGAATTTTGGACAACTCCTATTCATTCTGTAAGCTTGATAACATTTCAGTATATAAAGGCTTTTATGATGAGATCATTGGTGGTACTAACAAATATGACTTTTTGATATTATATAATTAAAGGTTTCATTTAAAAGTTCTTCATAACTAAATGAACCAATATTTTTCCAATGACCAATTCAAGATGCTATAAATCATGCTTGGGTAAAAGACCCATTAAAGTATAAGTATCAGATAAAATAATGGATTTTAATGTAACAAAGTGTAAAAAAATCCATTAATATGCTGATGGAGTTCATATTACAGCTAACCTTTAGAAAACAAGTATTTGTCAAGTTTTGCTGTAGTATCAAAGGAAAATACCCACAATGATCTAAAAAGGCTATTGAAATACTCCTCCTTTTCCATTGACTTATCTACCTGAGGCCAGATTGTCTTTAAATACCTCAACTAGAGGGTGAGGCAGCAGAATCGCAAATTCAAAGCCAGCCTCAGCAACTTAGTGAGGCCCTAAGCAAGTCAGGGAGACCCTGTCTCTAAATAAAATATGAAAAAGGGCTGGGGATGTGACTCAGTGGTTAAGTGCCCCGGGTTCAATCCTTGGTACAAAAAACAAAACAAAACAAAACAAAACAAAACAAAACCCCCAAACCCAAAATCAAACAAACAGACAAAAAAATCTCAACCAAAACATATTACATCAGACTGAATGTAGAAGCAGATGTGGGAATCCAGCTGTATTGTACTAGGCTTCTATTAAGATATCAAAGAGATTTGCAAAAATGTAAAACAATGTTGCTCTTATTATTAAAAAAAAAGAATATTTAGAAATTAGAAATAATAAATAAAATATATTTTTATTAATTAAATTTGCATTTATGTTAATATGTAAATTCCATGGGTTGTTTATTGCTTTAAATGAATTACTAAATGAGTATTTCATTAAAAATTTAAAAAAATATTTTTTCTTTCTCTGGTACCATGGATTGAACCCACTTAACCACTGAGCCACAGACCCAGATGTTCTTTAAAATTTTTTATTTCAAGACAGGGTTGTGCTAAGTTGCTGAGGCTAGCTTTGAACTTGTGATCCTCCTGCTTCAGCCTCTGGAATTGCTGGGATTACAGATGTACATCATCACTCCTGGCCTGTTTTAATTTTAATGGCATAAAAATTGATAGGTAGAGAACATGTAGCTCTTTGGGGTCCTCAATAACTTTTTAGGATATATAAGGTTCTTGAGAACAGAAACTTTGAGAACTGCTGATTTAGGTAAAAGGAGGATTAAGAGGACAAGACATAAAGGGAAGAGGAAAAGGAAAGAAGAGTCAAGGTCTCAGCATTAGACTGATGGGTTCAGACTTATTACTCCAATTTTGTTCCACATAATCGAGAACATGTCACTCTATTAGATAACAGTAAACTTGTAGAATTCATTGTGTAATTACTGAACTTTATAATAATTGCTACTAATTTTAAGCTATTAGAAAAAATCATCAACTTTATAAATTTTGAGAGGAGGAAACAGATGAGTGCCTGTGGATGCACGCACCTGCTCTCTTGGGAGAGGAGCTTGACACAGGCAGTGTGGCCACAGTGCAGGGCGTAGGCCAACGGTGTGCTCTCGTTGATGTCCCGCAGGTTGCTGTCCATGCCCAGCTCCAGCAGCGACTGGACACATTCTGCCTTGCCTGCAGCTGCAGCCCAGTGCAGGGGGGTCCTGGAAGAACCACATAGGGAAAAGCACAAGTGTCTAAGCACAAGAGAATGGCACAGGCTGCTGAGCCTGCAGCAGCTCCTACCCACAGTCAGGTTGCAATAGCAAAACATTGTTGCTATTTATAGTGCGGAAATACTATGTGTGAAACAGGGGCATGAGGATGATGGGTGCACCGGTAGGAGCCTCTCCTCAAACTCAAAGCCTTCTCTGGTTTTCTGTCTTTGCTGACCTTTCTGAGAATTTCCTGGAGGAGGAAGTAGCAGGTCAAAGGTTAGAACAGTTTTCGCGTTCTTCCACAGTGCCAAATTGCCTTCCAGGAACACTGACTCAATTTATCCTCCCATAGCAGGGCCCTTTTCCTCCTCTTATCACCACGTTTAATTTTTTTTTTTTTTTTTTGCCAGATTGGGAGGCAAAATGATACTTTGCTTTTGTTTACTTTTGCACTCCTTTAATAGTAAGTTTGAACTTTTGAAATATGTTTATTTGCTATTTGAATTTCTTCATTGAGATGACTCTTAATGCCCTTTGTCTATGTTTCTATTAGAGCATTCCTATTTTTCTTACTAATTTGTATGAACTCTTTATATATTAAAGGCATTGATCTTTTATAGATTATTCTGATGCATATTTTTTTTCTTGAAATTGTTACCTAAGCTTTGATTTAGTGATTTTTCCAAAAAATATTCTTTAAAAATCATATTTAATTATTTTTTCATTTTCTTTGTTTTTTTTTTTTTTTTTTTTTTTGCAGTGTTGGGGATTGAACCTAGGGCCTTGTGCTTACAAGACAAGCATTCTACCAACTGAGCTATATCCCCAGCCCATGGATCTTTCTATTATGCTTAGAAAGCCCAGAAGGTAGATATTCACCAGTATTTAAACATTTATTAAATAGCAAAATCAGCATTTTCTTAAAAAAAATAAAAGCCAGAAATTATTTAAAAGTATTTCATATATACAATGAAGGACTTTGTAATTAGGATATATTAAATCTTTCAGAACTGGACAACAAGAAAACTAATCCATTTTGAAAATTAGCAAAAGACCAGAAGAGACAAATCAAAGAAGATGTCTGAATGGTAAATAAGCACATGAAGAGGTGATCAATATCATTTATCATTAGAAAAATGCAAATTAAAACCACAATGAGATTCTACTACACACCTATTAAAATGGCTAACATAAGGAAAACCAAATAAAAATAAAACAAAACTTGACAATCCCAGGTGCTGGTGAAGATGTGGAGCAACTGGAACTTTGATTTATTTCTGGTGAAAATGTAAAGTGGTAACAGCCACTCTGAAAAATAGTTTGGCAGTCCCTTCTAACCTTAAGCATATACTGATCCTGTGACCCAGAAATCCCACTTCCAGATGTTGATTAGAGAAATAAAAACTTACATTAGTCAAAAAACATTCTTAATGTTTATAGCAGCTTTATCCTAATTGTCAAAAGCTGGAAACAACCCAATGTCCTTCAAGGGGTCCATGGGCAAAGTGTGGCTCAGTTTTACATGTAATACTGCTCTGTGAGAAGAAAGAACACACTACTGATGTGTGCAACAATATAGATGAATTTTAATGTGTTTTGCTAGGTAACCTAAGTTAATCTCAAAAAGCTAAATAGTACATACAGGTTGAGCTTCCTTAATTAAAAAATCTGAAATCTGAAATGCTTCAAAATACAAAAATTTTTAAGCACCGTTATGATGCCCCAAATGGACCATTCCACACCTGACTCCATATGAAAGGTCATGGTCATAATGCAGGTGCACCAAAATTACTTTCAGCCTGTATGTATAAATATAAACAAATTTAGCTGGGTAGAATGGTGCATGCCTTGTAGTCCCAAGGGCTTGGGAGGCTGAGGTAGGAGAATCGCAAGTTCAAAGCCAGCCTCAGCAACTTAGTGAGGCCCTAAGCAACTATTTAAGCGTTTTAGTGAGAACTTGTCTTAAAAAAAAAAAAATGGCTCGAGGGCCTGGAGTCTCTGGCTCCAGCGGTGAGTTTGGACCCTTCAGCGCCATTTTGCAGCTTCCCTGGCAGAGAGCGACCATCTGGGACCTCCTGAGCCCGCAGAGCCGAGCTCTGGTCTTCCCCGCCACTGTGCGGCGTCTCCTGGGCGGTCTGGCCTGGAGGGGCTGGAGTTTCTGGCTCCGGCAGCTGCCTCTGACAGAAGCATTGATTATTCCCAAACTGGAGGAAGTGGAACAGCAGCTTTCTTGGGTCACTGCTTGATCAAGCACCTCTCAAACATCAGGTGAGTTACTGGAAAACCTGCAGGGACACTCTAAATCTTTACAGGAAAATTGGATTCCCTCTGATTCGCACTACTAGAGGGGAAGATACATGAGCAACATGAGAAAACACGGGAAGAAAGTGTCCCAAACAAATCTAGATAATATATCAAGAGAACCCAAAGACAGCATGGTAGAAGGAATGACAGAAAGGGCGTTCAGAATGTTCATAATTAAAATGATCCGAGAAGAGAATGATGTGATGAGACAGCAGATTCAGGCCATGAATAATCAGCTAATAGAGCAATTGCAGGAAGCAAAAAATCATTTCAATAAAGATATAGAAGTTCTGAGAAAAAAAACCAAACAAATCCTTGAAGGAAACAAGGAAATGAAGGAAACAATAAACCAAGTTAAAAACTCAATAGAAAGCATAATTAACAGAATAGATCACTTGGAAGACAGAACCTCAGACAATGAAGACAAAATATTTAATCTTGAAAACAAAGTCGAACAAACAGAGAAGATGGTTAGGAATCATAAACGAAACCTCCAAGAAATATGGGACATCATGAAAAGACCAAATTTAAGAGTTATTGGGATTGAGGAAGGCACAGAGATACAAACCAAGGGTATGAATAATCTGTTCAAGGAAATAATATCAGAAAATTTCCCAAATATGACGAATGAGATGGAAAATCAATTACAAGAGGCTTACAGGACACCAAACACACAGAATTACAACAGATCCACACCAAGGCACATTATAATGAAAATACCTAACATACAAAACAAAGATGGAATTTTAAAGGCTGCGAGAGAAAAACATCAGATTACCTACAGGGGGAAACCAATACGGATATCAACAGATTTCTCAGCCCAGACCCTAAAAGCAAGAAGGTCCTGGAACAACATATTTCAAGCTCTGAAAGAAAATGGATGCCAACCAAGAATCTTATACCCAGCAAAACTTATCTTCAGATTTGATGACGAAATAAAATCCTTCCATGATAAACAAAAGCTTAAAGAATTCACAAAGAGAAAGCCTGCCCTACAGAACATCCTCAACAAAATATTCAAAGAGGAAGAAATGAAAAACAATAATCACAGCCAACATGGGGAGGAAGTACCCTAAAGAAAGAGTCAAACAAAGGAGAAATAAAGTTAAGCTAAAAACCCCAAAAAAGCTAAAATGGCAGCAAATACAAGTCATATCTCAATAATAACCCTGAATGTAAATGGCCTAAACTCATCAATCAAAAGACACAGACTGGCAGATTGGATTAAAAAGAAAGACCCAACAATATGCTGCCTTCAAGAGACTCATCTCATAGAAAAACATGCCCACAGACTAAAGGTGAAAGGTTGGGGAGAAACATACCATGCATATGGACTGAGTAAAAAAGCAGGAGTTTCCATCCTCATTTCAGATAAAGCAGACTTTAAGCCAAAGTTAGTCAGAAGGGATAAAGAAGGACATTTCATACTGCTTAAAGGAAGCATAAATCAGCAAGACATAACAATCATAAATATTTATGCACCAAACAATGGTGCATCCACATACATCAATCAGACACTTCTCAATTTCAGGAACCAAATACACCAAAACACAATAATATTGGGGGACTTTAACACTCCTCTCTCACTGTTGGACAGATCTTCCAAGCAAAAATTGAACAAAGAAACCATAGGACTCAATGATACAATCGCTAATTTGGACTTAACAGACATATATAGAATATTCCATCCATCAAAAAGTGAATACACTTTCTTCTCAGCAGCTCATGGTTCCTTCTCTAAAATAGACCATATGTTATGCCACAAAGCTACTCTCAGCAAATACAAAAACATAGAGATACTACCTTGTATACTATCAGATCATAATGGAATGAAATTAGATATCAATGAAAAAGTTAAAAACAGAAACTACTCCAAGACCTGGAGATTAAATAATATGCTATTGAATGATGCATGGATAACAGAAGACATTAAGGGGGAAATTAAGATTCTTAGAGGTCAACGAGAACAAAGATACAACATATCAAAATCTCTGGGACACTATGAAAGCAGTGCTAAGAGGAAAATTCATTGCATGGAGTGCTTTTAATAAAAGAATGAAAAGTCAACAAATCAATGATCTCACACTACAGCTCAAAGCCCTAGCAAAAGAGGAACAGATCATCACCAAAAGTAGCAGAAGACAGGAAATAATCAAAATTAGAGCTGAAATCAATGAAATTGAAACAAAAGAAACAATTCAAAAAATTGACAAAACAAAAAGTTGGTTCTTTGAAAAAATAAACAAAATTGATAAACCCTTAGCCATGCTAACGAAGAGAAGGAGAAACTCCAAATTACTAAAATTCGTGATGGGAATGGAAATATTACAACAGACACAATTGAAATACAAAACATAATAAGAAGCTACTTTGAAAATTTATACTCCAACAAAATAGAAAACCTGGAAGACATCAACAGGTTCCTAGAGGCATATGAGCCACCCAAACTGAATCTGGAGGACATACACAGCTTAAATAGATCAATTTCAAGCAATGAAATAGAAGAAGCCATCAAAAGCCTACCAACAAAGTCAAGTCCAGGACCAGATGGATTCACAGCTGAGTTCTACAAGACCTTCAAAGAAGAGCTCATTCCAATACTCCTCAAAGTTTTTCATGAAATAGAGGAGGAGGGAACCCTTCCAAACTCATTCTATGAAGCTAATATCACCCTGATACCAAAACCAGAGAAGGACACGTCGAGGAAAGAAAATTTCAGACCCATATCTCTAATGAATATAGAGGCAAAAATTCTTAACAAAATTTTAGTGAATCGCATACAAAAGCATATTAAAAAGATAGTGCACCACGATCAAGTGGGTTTATCCTGGGGATGCAAGGTTGGTTCAACATCCGGAATTCAATCAATGTAATTCAGCACATCAACAGACTTAAAGTCAAGAACCACATGATTATTTCAATAGATGCAGAGAAAGCATTTGATAAAATACAGCACCCCTTCATGCTCAAAACACTAGAAAAAATAGGGATAGTGGGGACATTCCTTAACATTGTCAAGGCTATCTATGCTAAGCCCACAGCTAACATCATTCTAAATGGAGAAAATTGAAAGCATCCCCCCTGAGAACTGGAACAAGGCAGGGATGCCCTCTTTTGCCACTACTATTCAACATTGTTCTTGAAATTCTAGCCAGAGCAATTAGATAGACCAAAGAAATTAGAGGAATACGAATAGGAAAAGAAGAGCTGAAACTATCCCTATTTGCTGATGACATGGTTCTCTATTTAGAAGACCCCAAGAATTCCACCAGAAAACTTCTGGAACTCATAAATGAATTCAGTAAAGTAGCAGGATATAAAATTAATGCTCATAAATCCAATGCATTTTTATTCGAAAGTGATGCATCCTCTGAGAGAGAAATTAGGAAAACTACCCCATTCACATTAACCTCAAATAAAATAAAATACTTGGGAATCAATCTAACAAAAGAAGTGAAAGACCTCTACAATGAGAACTACAGAACACTAAAGAAAGAAGTTAAAGAGAATCTGAGAAGATGGAAAGATCTCCCATGTTCTTGGATAGGCAGAATTAATATTGTCAAAATGGCCATACTTCCAAAAGTGCTATACAAATTCAATGCATTTCCAATTAAAATCCCAATGATGGACCTTATAGATATAGAGCAAGCAATCATGAAATTCATTTGGAGGAATAAGAGACCCAGAATAGCTAAAGCAATCCTTAGCAAGAAGAGTGAAGCAGGGGGTATCACAATACCAGATCTTCAACTATACTGCAGAGCAATAGTAACGAAAACAGCATGGTATTGGCACCAAAATAGACAGGTAGATCAATGGCACAGAATAGAGGACACAGAGACAAACCCACAGAAATACAGGTATCTCATACTTGACAAGGGAGCCAAAAACATACAGTGGAGAAAAGACAGCCTCTTCAACAAATGGTGCTGGGAAAACTGGAAATCCATATGCAGCAAAATGACACTAAACCCATATCTCTCACCCTGTACAAAACTCAACGCAAAGTGGATCAAGGACCTAGAAATTAGACCAGAGACTCTGCACCTAATAGAAGAGAAAATAGGTCCAAATCTTCATCACATTAGCCTAGGACCAGATTTCCTTAACATGACTCCCAAAGCACAAGAAATAAAAGCACAAATCAATGATTGGGATAGAGTCAAACTAAAAAGCTTTTTCTCAGCAAAGGAAACAATCAGCCATGTGAAGAGAGAGCTTTCAGAGTGGGAGAAAATCTTTGCTACACACACTTCAGATAGAGCACTAATCTCCAGAATCTACAAAGTACTCAAAAATCTTTACACCAAGAACATTAATAACCCAATCAATAAATGGGCCAAGGAAATGAACAGATACTTTACAGAGGAAGATCTACAAGCAATCAACAGATTTATGAAAAAAATGCTCAACATCCCTTGTTATAAGAGAAATGCAAATTAAAACCACCTTAAGATTTCATCTTACCCCAATTAGAATGTCTTTTATTAAGAATACAGGCAACAACAGGTGTTGGCGAGGATGTGGGGAAAAGGGTACACTCATACATTGCTGGTGGGAATGCAAGATGGTGCAGCCACTCTGGAGAGCAGTGTGGAGATTCCTTAGAAAACTTGGAATGGATCCACCATTTGACCCAGCTATCCCACTCCTTGGCCTATTCCCAAAGGACTTAAAATCAGATTACTACAGTGATGCAGCTACATCAATGTTCATAGCTGCTCAATTCACAATAGCTAGATTGTGGAACCAACCTAGATGCCCTTCAATAGATGAATGGCTAAAGAAACTGTGGTATATATACACAATGGAATATTACTCAGCCATAAAGAAAAATAAAATTATGGCATTTGCAGGTAAATGGATGATGTTGGAGACTGTTATGCTAAGTGAGATCAGCCAATCCCCAAAATCCAAAGGCCGAATGGTCTCTCTGATAAATGAATGATGATGCATAATGCGGGGGGG
>JAJEJO010005309.1:850025-862946 GCA_020662805.1 Glaucomys volans | reverse complement strand
AAAAAAAAAAAAAAAAAAAAAAAAGGAAAAATGGTGAGTACCCATTAGTGGCCCAATGATGCAGGGAAAAAACTAGTTCCTTTCAACCATGGTGTGTCTCTTGACTTGCAATAGTGATTTTTATATACTATTTAATGTGGCATCCCTTGTGCTAGGAATTTTTACTGTGAATGCAGACCTTTGAGGGTGCCTGGGCACATGATCAAGACTGGCCCTCTCAGGGTTTGTGAACAGGCCCCTGCTGGAGGCAGAGGACAGCAGCAGGACTGGACTCTGTCCCAGGTCCTATCAGACTCTGTCCTGTTGGATTTTTACAAAATATATTGAGAATTTCCAGATGGTGAGGGGAGAGCACTATACCCTGAGTACAGGGTTCTCTTCTGAGTATTGGGTCCTCTATTGCTCATGTACCCATAAAGTGATCCTCACCTACACACTTCTCTTCCTCTCAGCTTCCCTCTTGTCCTCTTCCTCCCTCCATTTTTCCTTTTCCCACAAGGACTTTTAAGTAAATTTGACCAACCATTTATGTTCCATGGTGTGCCTGTCATCAGAAGTCTCTACACTGAACAGAACTGGGTTTTCATGCTTGCTTTATCAATGTTTCTAAGATTCTTTCTCTTGATGTTACTAAATATATGTTGAAGGTGTCTGAGATATGTTTTAAGCAATAAGAGACACTTTTCTTGAAAAGCACTAGCCAGCCATTGAAAAAATAAAACTAAAAAGGAACGCCAGCTCAGTAAATTTATTTTGTTTAGAATTTCCTGGAAGAGTCAAGGAATTCAGGTTGCCAAGGTGACTCAAAGGGCAAAAACACCCTGTCACAGTTTCCCCTCTTTGTGGAAGAGGGAGAACAGATGGAAAAAAACAGACACACTCCTCACCTCTCTCCTCCTCCTCCTCCCACTTTGGGAAGAGTCACTTGAAAGTGGTTAACTGAAATAGGAGCTGCTGCCCAAGACCCCTGCATCTGCCCCTTCTGGGATTTCAGCCAGACAGTCCCAGGGAGCAGGTGTCTTAGGAGCTGGAAAACTGTAGTCCACCTTTCTGGGTAAGTGAAGAAAGCTCCCCACCCCCGTTTATGCTTTTCCTCCAAAATGCCTTTCATCCTGAATATTCCTGATAATTCTTTTATCTCTGCACCTGGATGGATCTCACTTATAACATTATCATTTGTACTTTTCTTTTCTTTAGGATCCTCCAAGGAATAACAGTGATAGCCACATTTCCTGAGTGAATGTTCTGTGCTCTGCACCTTTCTAAACCATCCCAAGGGCTAGCATGATTAATCCTGATAAGAGTCCCATGAGGAACATACTATTATTTTTCCCATATTATAGAGGTTAGAGAAGGAAGACCCAGAGGGATTAAGTAACTTGCTAAGGTCACAGCTGTGATTAACTGAACCAGGATCGACTCTGCAGAGTCCTTGTACTTTACATCCTTCTATCTCTGATAAAAGGAGTGGTCAAATTTTTTTTATTTTTATCTTTTATTCTGCCTGTTCATACTGGAGGAGCTAAAGTGCAATTGATGTTTCAACCTGCAATATTAGTGGCAATGATACATGCCTTGCCAACTGAGGCCTTCATCAAAGTTAAATAGTAGGTACTTTAAAAGCTTCTCCTAGGAAGGTTACCATGGTACACCCTCATGAGAATTTGAAGGAGCCCTGAGAGCACTGGTTTGTAAGCCAAGTCCTTGTCTCCTAGTGACAGAATTCCTTTCTTAGCAATCTGGGCTGGGTGTCAGCCAAAGGTGTGCTCAGACCTGGGAGGCCAGGGAGGATCACCAGGAAGTGCCAAGAAGAAGAAATGGGAATGTTGCCCAGAGGAGCGCTTGGGAAGAATGGAGAATGAGTTTACATGGTGGGAATGTTATTCAATAGGGGTAGAGTTCCAGAATTCTGCATGGGGCAGCCAGCCCAGGATTGGGAATTAATTTGTTTTTGCTGTATTTATTCACTTTGTGTTTGTCCATAGGTAATCCATAATGTTGCCTTCCTGTGCTCTGAAAACTGTTTTTCCAGAACTATCTGAATTCTAGTTGTTTTCTTTTAGGTTTCATGGAGGAGGAGAGTTGGGAAAGCCTGATTCAGAAGAAGCCTTATCAAGGAGAAAGTTAAATTAATGCATTACATATTTGCTATGGGAAGATGGAACAAAAACAAAAATAAGATCTCCAAATCCTAATTTTGGATCTTTTTATTCCAGGAGACCTCTGAAGAGATTCTAAATAGGAGGTTTGGGACTAGTTGGTTATTTGTTAACCTATATATGTCTGGTGAATGAATTCCATGGTAACTTCCTTTTGGAGGGAACTCCAATCTTCCTTGTCTTGAACGATGGGATGTTTGCAGTGCTTGTTTTGTGATGGCGACAATATAAAGCAGAGGCTAGCATTTTGGTCCCATGTCCTTCTTAAAGAGCTGGGTTGTTTTGTGATGTGAAAAGACCACTCTGGTCCCAAAGTTCAGTGGGAATCAAATATGTTAGACTGGCATGGGACTACTATGCAAACCTGTGCTGTGCGAATGTCCAAGACTTGAAGGTTGGGGACTAGCCAGAGGGAGAAAGGAGCTCATGATCTCTAGCATAGAGTCTGCTCCAATCCTTATGGTTATCCCCCTTTGGATTCAGGCTTTTTGCTTGGCCTGGATTCCACAGACTGCAGAACCCAATAGCCTGTGGCTGACTTCCCTGCAGGGAAAGTGGAAGACAGATATGGTGGAAGGGGGTAAGGCACACTGCTGAATGACTTCATTTCATAGAGACACTAATGCTTCTCATGAAAAACAAACTTCTTTCTTGCAGTGTTAGTGGGTGGAAAAGGTCTGGCTTCTGCTTTGAGCTGCCTGACAAGGTGAAATCTCCAGAACTGGAGAGTTGTATAGTTCATGCTAAACTATGACTAGGAACTTCCTGCTGAAATGAAGCCTAGTAAAGAGTAACTCTTTGTAAATATGTGCTGAGCAATGAATAAATAAATGAGTAAAACAAGCCCATAAACTATGTGCAAATTCAAACAGAATTGAATTTTACCCATCCCTTTTGGTTTCTTCTCCTCATTGCCTGCCCCCTGCCCTTTCTCTCTTTTCTCCACTTGTATTTACTCCCAGGCCAGTCCCTGTTTTCCTCCCTCCTTTCCACTCACTTTCCCTCTACAGGTGGGCATGGGGACTTGATAAGGTCAGCTTAGTTTGCCCTTCAAGACTGCAGCTTCCTAAAAAGGTGTTATGATTTGGATCTGGAGGCCCCCTGAAGGCTCATGTTTAAGGGTTTGATTCCCAGTGTATGGCACCACTGAGAGGTGGTGGAGGGGGTGGTTCATTGGAGGCATTCCTAGGAGGGGATCCTGGGACCCTGCCCCTTCTTCTCTCTGACTGCTTCCTGCCACCATGAGTTGACTAGTTTTGCTCTACCACACACTTCCTGCCATGATAGTCTACCTTGCCACAGGCACAAAAGCAGCACAGTCAGCTGACCACTGCCTGAAATCTCTGAAACATTTTCTTCCTTTTTAGTTGTATACGTCAGGTATTTTGTCACAACAGTGGAATTCTGAATAATATCACAGGTCAGAGTCTGCTCCCAGGGTAATGGGAATCAATTTTGTAAACTTGACTTTCTCATTGTTTACTCTGGGCTCATGTGACTTTGTAGTCATTCTCTTATCAAGCACTGGGAGTCCTGTGTCCTGAGTTCCCTTATGGGTCTGTGTGTATTTGGGTAGGTGATGACCTATCTGTACCCTAGTTTCCCCACATAGGAGTTGAAGGATTGGACTAAGTGACCTGTGTGGTCCCTTCCAGCTTGAACATTCTTTCACCTTACCAACTGGATCCACTGATTTATCACGTTCATAATTATTCTTTGGCATTTTGAATTTATTTGGAGTTAAATTACATTTATAGACTTTTGACACAGTTCAAATAGTTGGCACAGATCTACTCTGTGTGTGTGTGTGTGTGTGTGTGTGTGTGTGTGTTTGTAAAAATTCCTTAATCACCTCACCACATATTGAATAAACAATCATGAAATAGTCATTTTATATTGGTGCAGTTCTTTTATCTCTATCCTCCCTTGAACAGTATGCTGAAAGAACAGTGCTGCTTAGGTTTATTCTAAATAAGCTCATTTTCCGGTAAATCAGGGAGGGAACTAGTGGTGAAATTTGAGGGGCAGCCCCTCTAACTGACCTGCCCTGATACCTAGAATTCTTGTTGTTATCAAAACTCCTTGCGATAGAACACTTTACTCCTGGGAGGCTTGGTGAAGCTGAAAATGTTATCCCAGAACTCAGATCCATAAAAGAAGGAAGGTCACATGGCTAACTACAGACCCCCAAATTGGAATGCAGACAGGCACATACAGAGAACCATGACATCTCAGAACAGAGACCTTTGTGGGGCCAAGTGCTGGGGTAGAAAGCCCTGAACTGGAGTTGATGAATTGCTGAAGGCTCAGAGTGGATAAATAGGAAAGCTTCAAATTTTAGAGGGACCTAGACAGACCGGGGGCTCCATACTTTGGTGAGTTTTACCTCCAGGAACTTGACGAGGGTCTAACAATAAATATCACAAAAAAATATCCATGGGTGTCTGGCTGAGAGAAGGAAAAGGAATCATTTTGAAACACAGATGGTGGAATGAGACAAACATCATTACCCTTGTACATGTATGATTACACGAATGGTGTGACTCTACATTGTGTACAACCAGAGAAATGAAAAGTTTGTACTCCATTTGTGAACAATGAATCAAAATGTGTGCTGCTGTCATGTATAATTAAATAGAACAAACAATAAAAAACTTAGGAACTCTTATGGGCAAATAAATTGTTCATTTTGAAAAAGAAAGAAAAAAAGAAAGAAAGAAAGAAAGAGAGAGAGAAAGAAAGGAAAGAAGGAAGGAAGGAGAAAAAGAAAGAAAGAAAGAAAGAAAGAAAGAAAGAAAGAAAGAAAGAAAGAAAGAAAGACAGACAGCAGGGTACTCAGGAGAAGCTAGATAATCAGAGCCTGACCTTCCGTGGTTTTATCAGAGTTTAACTGACCTCGGGGAAGGGAAATGCCTGACTCTAGTCCACTGTAGTCCTCCTATTCCACCTATAAGCATAGAAATAAACCCCAACAAATTCTTGTAAAGTTTACAGTCCAGAGGTACAGGCTCACTAAAGACTGAGACATAATCATGGGATTATAGAACACTTCTCCTGTCCCCAAACCATACTACATTACTTAAAGTCTCTTTACAGCATTTACTTTTACCCTACATCATTATTATCTGCAAACAAGAAAAATTACAAAGCATAGAAGGAAAACAACAACCATAAATCAAACAAACAAGTCAAAACAAATTGAAGAGAGAGCAAACATCAGAACCAGATATGTTTGACTTATCAGACTGGGAGTTTAAAGAAACTATAGCTAATATGCTAAAGGCCCTAATGATAAAATAGATAGCATGCAAGAACATATGGGAAAGTAAGAAGAGCGTTGGAATTCCTAAGAGTCAAATGGAAATGCTAGAGATCAAAAATACTAACAGAAATGAAGCATGCCTTTTATGGAATTCTAGTGGACTGTACACTGCTGAGTAAAGGATCTCTAAGCTTAAGAATATCTCTATAGAAACTTCCCAAATTGAAAAACAGAGACTGTAAAAAGCAGAACAGAATGTCAAAGAAATGTGGGTCAACATCAAAGGTATAACATATAGGTAATGGGAATACCAGGAGAAGAAAGAGAGGCAGGAAGAGGAGAAATCACTGAAACATCCATCAATAATGACCAAGAAATTCCCCAAATTAATGTTAAATGCCAAAGCTCAAACACACTAAGAACAGATGTGAAGAAAACCTACACCTAGGTGTCTTATTTTTCAACCACAGAACATCAAAGATAAAAAAATCCTGAAAGAAGCCAAAGGGTGGAAAAACCCTTCCCTATAGAGAAGCAAAGAAAAGAATTACATCAGACTTCTCAGAAACCATGCAAGCAGGAAGAAAGTGGAGTGAAATATTTAAAATTGAGAGAAGAAAAAAAAAACCCCTACCAATCTGGAAATCTGTACCCTGTGAAATTTTCCTTCAAAAACAAATAAAATATAAATAATTTCCCAGACAAATAAGAATTTGTTGCTGGTAAATTTGCCTTGCAATAAACATTAAAAAAATTTCCTTAGAAGAGAAATATAAACCTGAAGCTCTGATTTACATAAAGGAAAGAAGAACACTGAAGAAAAACTAAATGAAAGTAAAATAAAAGTTTTAACTTTTCTTATTGTTAATTAGCCTAACAGATAAAAGTTTGTTCAAAATAATAACAATAAAGAATTTAATTATTTATGGTTATATAGATACATATATTTGTTGAGTTATGCTTATAAATAAATGAAATGAATGAGAGCAGCCATACAAGGGATGAGTGGAAGGAACTGGAATTTTTTTGTTGTTATAAAGTACTCACACCACCTATGAAGTGGAACAGTGTTAATTGAAAGTGCACTTGGATTTGTTGTAAACGACAACCACCGAAAAAAGTGAAGAAGTACAATTCATAGACTGAGAAAGGAGAGAATGTGGAATTATGTAAGATACTAATTAAAAGCACAAAAGGTGGAAAAAGGGTGAAAGAAAAAATAAAAAAAAAGAAAAAAGCAGCAAATTGAAAACTAACAAGTATGACAAATATTAATCTAAATATATCAATAACCACTTTGAACATGAATTCCCTAAACATATAAATTAAGAGAGAATTGTCAGAGTGGATCAAAACATAAGACCCAATTATTTGTTGTCTACAAGAAATTCACTTTACATATAAAAATACATGTAGATTAAAAGTAAATGAATGGAGAAAAATCTACCATGAAAACACTAATCCAAAGAAAGCAGGAGCCACTATATTAATTTGAGGTAGAACAGATTTCAAAACAAGGGAAGTTATGAGGGATAAACAGGGACATTACATAGCGATAAAGGGGTTAGTTCTCCAAGAAAAGAAAATGCACCCAACATTAGAGCCTCAAAATAAATGAAGCAAAAATGAATAGAGCTGCAGGAAGTGGTGGATATGTTTAGTATTATAGTTGGAGACTTCAACACCTCTCTATCAGAAATGGATAGACCCAGCAAGCAGAAAATAGTTAGGACATGGTTGAACTGCAATAACTTCAATGAACTGTATGTAATTGATATCTATGAACTACTTCAACCATCAAAAACAAAAATACTTACTCTTTTCATGGTACTGAGGATTGAACCCAAGTTTTCACATATGCTAGGCAAGAGCTCAAGTGCTCTATCACTGAGCCCCTACTCCAACCCCCAAAGTCGTAACTTAACAAGCTCACATGGAACGTTCACTAAGACAGACCGCATTCTGGGCCATCAAACAAGCCTTAAGTGAAGTTAAGGCAATAGAAATTATTTAATATATGTGCTCTTAGCAAACAGTAGAATTAAAAACCATATCAGTAACAGAAAGATAACTGTAAAATGCACAAATATATGGAGATTAAATAATACACTTCTAAATAACACATATGTCAAAGAAGAAATATTAAGATAAATTTAAAAATTATTTTAATTAAATCAAAACTTACCAAAAATTGTAGGGTGCAGGAAAAGAAATGCATGGAGGGGAATTTATAGCATTGAATGCATCTATTAGAAAAGAACAAAGATCTAAAAGTTAATCATTCAAGTTTCCACTTTTTAAGACTATAAAAAGAAGTGCAATTTAAATCTAAAGTAAGCAGGAGAAAAGAAAAATGAAAATTAAAGCTGAAATCAATGAAATTGAAAACAGGAAATGAACAGAGGAAATTAAAGAACCCAAAAGCCGGTTCCTTGAAAAGATCAATAAAATTTAGAAGCCTCTAGTCAAACTAACTGAGGAAGCAAAGAGGACAGAAATGAAAGAAGGAATATCACTACAGATCCCATTATGTTCACAACTTGATAATCTTTTGGCAATAGACCAATTTCTTGAAAATACAACCTGACAAATCACACAGAGAAAGAAATAGAAAACATAAATAGGCCTATATATGTTAAATAAATTTAATTAATAGTTCATTAGTAACCTTCCAAAACAGAAAGCACCAGGCACCAATGAGGTCATCAGTAATTCTACCAAACATTCAAGGAAGAAATTACACCAATTCTGTACAACTTCTTTCAGAATATAAAGGCATAGGGAATACTTCCTAATTCGTTCTGTGAACTAGCACCACTCTAATAGTAAAACTAGACAAAGGCATTACAAAAAAAGAAAATTATAGAACAATAACTCAAATGAACAAATATGCAAATACTCAACAAAATAGTAAATCAAATCCAACAATGTATAAAAAGAATTATACACCATGACCAAGTATGATTTGTTCCAAGTATGAAAAATCGGCTCAACATTTGAAAATAAATCAAAGTAATCCATCACACCAACAAGCTAGGTATAAAAGAAAATCACACAATCATATCAATAGATGTAGAATATCATAAGTATGTATTATATTTCTAATTCATATTCATGATAAAAATTATTTGCAAACTGGGAATAGAGAGGAACTTCCTCACCTGGATAAAACACATCCATCGATGACCTACATTTAACATCATATTTAGTGGTGAAAAATTAGAAACTTTCCAATTAGGATCAGGGCCATGGCAAGGATGTCCCCTCTCATCACTCCTTTTCAATATTGTACTCAAAGTTCTAGCTAATGTAATAAGATACACACACACACACACACACATACACACTGACTATGAAGGAAGAAGTATCTCTCTTTGCAAATAATGCTGTTGTCTATACAGAAAATCTGGAAAGAAAGACAAGAAGCAACAATAAAACTAAAGCAAAACAAAGCACCCTGAATAAGAAGCAATTTTAGTAGATTCACAGGTCACAAGGTTAATATGCAAAAGTGAATTATTTTCCTATACAGCAGCAATGAACAATTAGTGTTTGTAACTAAACTGCTGTCATTGGGATGTGGTTGTTCCTGCCAAACTTCCTGGTAAAATTAAATTCCTAATGTAACTGCATTGAGAAGTGGCACCTTCAAGAGGTAATTAGGTTATGTGAGGTGTCCATCCTTATGAAAGGATAGATGTAGTTCCCATGAGAATGAGTTAGTAGTTTCAAGAGTAGTTTGTAATACAGTGGGTCAGCTTCTTTTTCCCCCTCCCTCTCTTTTTGTATATGCCTAATTGCCCTCTGCTTCTTTGCCTGTCATGGAGCAGCAACAGACCCTCACTAGAAGCCAAGCAGATGCTATCACCATGCTCATGGACTTCCAGAACTATCAGCTAAATAAATCTTTTTTCTTTAGAAATGAGTAAGTCTCAGATATTCTGTTATTGTAACAGAAAATGAATTAAGACAATAATATAATACAATTTACATAAGAACACTCCAAATAAAATACCTAGGTATAAGTCTAACAAAATATGTACAAGATCTTCATAAGGAAATAAAAAAACTCAATAAGTGAAGAAATATTCCATGTTCATGGTTAGTAAAATTCAATATTGTCAAGATGCCATTCTTTCCAACTTAATATATAAATTAGATGCATTTTCAATATATATGCCAGCAAATTGTTGTGAGGATATTGAAGAACTGGTTCTAAAGTTTACATGGAGGGACAGAAGACTCAGAATAACCAAAACAATATTGAAGGAGAAGAATTAAGTTGGAGGACTGACTTTAAGACTTATTACAAGGTTATGGTCATTAAGACAATATGGTATTGGCAAAATAATAGACAAATACATTAATGGAAAAGAATAAAAAGTATACACATACATATTTTTATATATGCATGTATATTCAATAGATATATTCAATATCTTTATCTGTATATATCTGAATATATATATATTTTTCAACTAATCTTTACATAACAGAGTAAAGGCAATAGAATGGAAAAAAGATAGTCATTCCAACAAATGGTGCTAGAACAATTGGATATCTACAAGCAAACTAATGAATCTAGACACAGGAGACCTTGTATCCTTCATAAACATTGATGCAAAATGGATCACAGACCTAAATACAAAACACAAAACTACAAAACTTTCAGATTGCATAGATGATGCTTGGATTGGTGATGTCTTTTTAGGTATGACAACAAATGTATGATCCACGAAAGAAAGAATTGATATCAAGTTCACTTCATTCAAATTTAAAACTTCTTGGGCTGGGGTTGTGGCTCAGTGGTAGAGCACTTGCCTAGCATGTGTGAGGCACTGGGTTCGATTCTCAGCACCACATATAAACAAATGATTAAAATAAAGGTTGATCAACAACTAAAACATTTTTAAAAATGTAATCCTTTAAAAAAATTTAAAACTTCTGTTCTGTGAAAGACACATCCAAAGAATGAAAAAAACAAGTTATAAGCTAAAAGGAAATATTTGCCAAAGGCACATCTGATAAAGAAATGTTGTCCAAATATGTAAAGAACTCATGAAACTTACTAATAAGAAACAAATAATACAATTAGAATGCACCAAATACTTTAACAGACACCTCACTGAAGAAGAAACACAAAGGTCAAATAAGTATATAAAAAGATTCTCCAAATCAGAAGTCCTCAGGGAAATGCAAATTGAAATAACAATGAGATGCCACTATAAGTATGATCAAAATCCAAACACTGATGACATCAGACGCTGGCAAGGATGTGGAGCAAAAGGAACTCACATTCATTGCTAGAGGGAATGTAAAATGGTACAGTTATTTTGGAAGAGAGTTTATTGGTTTCTTACAAAACTAAACATACTCTTAGCATATAATCCAGCAATTTTGCTCCTGGGTATTTACCCAAAGAAGTTAAAAACTTTAAGTCTACACAAGATCCAACTCATGGGTACTTATAGCATCATTATTCATAATTGGCAAAACTTGGAGGCAACCAGGATGTCTTTAAGTAGGCAAATGGATAAACTGTGAATAAACCAGACAATGGAATATTATTCAACACTAAAAAGAAATGAAAAGAAAAGACATGGAGGAAACACAAATATATGACATTCTGAAAAATAAAAGTATGGAGACAGTAAAAAGATCAGGGCTTGGGGGAGAAAGTTGGAAGAATAAAGAAAGTTCAGATAATTTTTAGGACAGTGAAACTACTCTGTATGATATTG
The DNA here is from genome assembly GCA_020662805.1 of Glaucomys volans. Taxonomy (NCBI): domain Eukaryota; kingdom Metazoa; phylum Chordata; class Mammalia; order Rodentia; family Sciuridae; genus Glaucomys; species Glaucomys volans. The sequence goes on along the minus strand of JAJEJO010005309.1, from coordinate 851,784 downwards.
TAATGGTGGCTATCTGCCATTACACATTTGTCAAAATCCATAGAATGTATAAAATCAAGAGTGAACCCTATGTAAACCATGGATTTGGGGTGTTAATGTAGGTTGACCAATTGTAACAAATATGCCACTCTAGTATCAATATCTATGATATTGATAATGGACAAGGGGTTGGATATGGGTGCAGGGGATTTGTGGAATTGCTCCATACATTCCCCTCAATTTTTGTGATGCTAAAACTCCCCTAAAAATAATCCTTAAATAAAAGCTTTTGCACAGATAAACCCCAATAAGCCACAGGCAGGATGGATTCATTTTGGGAACTGAATTCAGTGAATACATCTTTGGGGACTTAAGCTTCAGAAAGCTCTGCTTTGGGTCTTGAGTAGCATTTAGATGAATAACACACGGTGCTCTTAGGCACACAGACTAGAAGGGAAGACACAGCCCCCCCATCTAAGTGCAACACAAGTCCTAAGTGCAAGACAGCTGGATGGACAGCAAGAAAGGAACAATTCTGAAAGGAATCTCAACAGAGACAATGGCATTTAGTTGGACTTTGGGGAATAATAAAGAATAAGCAGAAAATCTGCAATTCTACAGGTAGAAAAGATGATGTAAGGAATGTAAAAAGAATCACTTCCTCCAAGGAAAAAGGCATAATTGGGGGAGGGGAGGTAGAATGGATCTCTATGATGTATTGGGGGGATTATTAATAACCCAATGATTAATAACCCAGTGATTGGATAAGACTACATAGACTGAAATGGATGGGTTGTGGGTGACTGAGGTAGAGTAGGGAGGTGTCATTTATGGTAGTAGTTTGCCCTTTACTATGTAATGAACTCGGTGAAGATTCTTGACCAATGACCGACAGTAATCATAATCATTTTGCTAAAATAACAGCTATGTTGGTTTCTTTTTGATTTGTAGGAAAAACATTCAATGGCAATATAAGAATATATAGAGAAGGGATGTGATGAAAGTAGGAATATGTATAATCAGAAAAATGAGAGATTATACTCTATGATCTATCAAAATGTATAAATACATTCTACTGTCATGTACAACTAATTAGAACAAATAAAATTAAAATAATTTAAAAATAAAAGTAGTAATACCAGTGACTGTGACTGTTCAGAAGAGAGAAGGTACTAACTTGACCTCTGGCAGTGTGATAAATTGTTTCCATGCATTCTTCCAAGTGCTTCCCCATCTTTTCCCATTTTGTGTCCACCCTTCAGCATCACATGAATTACATCAAAATGGCTCCTTGGTCCTTTGGCTTCTGGCTGGATTTGGCAAGTGGGTGGCATTGACAGAAAGTGGGTATAGGAGGAAAAAAAGATTGGAGTATTTATCTCTCAATTCTCTTCCTGCCAAACTATAGTTCTGTTATTCAGGAAGGGCTACAGTTTCTGTCCCAGGTGTGTTACTATACCTATAGCTTTTGCTATGTCTTGATGCTATGATTTGAATATATCCCTTAAGGTTGGTATATTAGAAATATAATCCTAAGCCAGGTGCTGTGGTGCACACCTGTAATCCCAGCAGCTGGAGATGCTGAAGCAGGAGAACCGTGAATTCAAAGCCAGTCTCAGCAACTTAGTGAGACCCTGTGTCTAAAAATATAAAGAGGGCTGGGGACATGGCTCAGTGGTTAAGTGCCCCTTCTGGGTTCAATCCCCAGTACCAAGAAAGAAAGAGAAAGAAAGAAAGAAAGAAAGAAAGAAAGAAAGAAAGAAAGAAAGAAAGAAAGAAA